>CAJHNH020008450.1:1079699-1113646 GCA_905116865.2 Candidula unifasciata | reverse complement strand
CATTATCACAATTAAAAACATCTGACTGAAACAATTTCAGAGCTTCGGCCGCAGAAAGACGCATTCTGCGACCTGTTCTTGTGGTTAGAACATTGGTATTCAGTGCACTCAAAAACGAACTTAAAAAATAAAAATAAAAAAATTTTGATGTCTTTTTTCTCTCAAATTATCCATGTGTGGTTTAGTCCAAGAAATGAAACTAAAAGGATTATGTAAGAGACGCATAAGTGATGATAACACCATTTTTTGGGCAGAACGGAACTTCTCAAACTACGCTCACTCTGTTGTTTGGGCCTTAGAGTTGAATCAAGTGATTAGGTGCTGTAATTATAACTTGACAATGTGTGCTGTGTTAACTTGAACTTGATACATTGTTTTCAGTGATGTCTGAACCGGGAGCCTTCCCCCACCTGGAGCGGCTGGGCCCACCTAGGGCTAGGGCCTGCCCATCTGGAGCTGGGCCCACCTAGGGCTAGGGCCCGCCCATCTGGAGCTGGGCCCACCTAGGGCTAGGGCCCGCCCATCTGGAGCTGGGTCCACCTAGGGCTAGGGCCCGCCCATCTGGAGCTGTTCCCTGTGACATTACCCTGACAAGATTGTATGCTGTGACATCAACTTGAGAGAGGTCACAGCACACAATCTGTCAATTTGATGTCACAGCACACAATCTGTCAAGTTGATGACACAGCACACAATCTGTCAAATTAACATTACAGCAACTAATCAGTCAAGTTATTGTAACAGCACACAATCTTGTCAGGTTAATATCACAGCATACAATCTGTCAAGTTGCTGTAATGTTATTTGAGAGATTGTGTGCTGTGACATCAACTTGAGAGATTGTATGCTGTGACATTAACCTGACAAGATTGTGTGCTGTGACAGTAACTTGACTGATTAGTTTCTGTAATGTTAATTTGACAGATTGTTTGCTGTGACATCAGTTAGACAGATTGTGTGCTGTGACATCAATTTGACAGTTTGTGTGATGTGATGTTAACTCTTTCAGGCCCATGAATTTTGACAGACTTGGCCCACATTAATTTCCATTTACAAAAATGACAGAGGGGTGGGTGTACAAGAAAGGCTGTAGAGATTGTAATATACTTCTTATCCCTATAACAGTACATATTTTTTTAAAGAGAAATGAGTGTTCATTTTGAATCTGATGATAAGTGTTTGTTTGATTTTGTTATAGTTAGTGGAAAAGAAGAATTCAGCAGGTGTTAATTTCACAAGGACAAAATTTCACAAAAAAATTCTTTACTTACCATGGTTTTGCAGAATAGTAAATATCCAAATTTGAGAACAAAACTTCAAAGTTTGTTCTCTAACATATTCTAAAGTGATGATAACTTTCTGGGTTAGTTTATCACTCAAGGGCTCTTAGTTCCCACCGAGTACTAAGCAAAATATCAGAGAAAAAATGGCAGAAAAATGAGCCATAACACACACACTATTTACTATTCACTTTGTACAGTTATTTACAGACTGTAGCTGCAATGATTTCAATGTAGCTTAGCTATAGTATAGTACTATCTCTTTGTTTAGAGCACTTTCCTTCTCTTACACCATAAATGTGGTACTATGAGACATTGTCTGTGTAACAAACTCGTCAGAATCGCTAGATTCCGAACAGCTGATCGCTCAGCTTCACTGGTGAAAATTCACTGTCCCAATCACTTTCCAAAAAATCTAAATTTTCATTATCATTATCACAATTAAAAACATCTGACTGAAACAATTTCAGAGCTTCGGCCGCAGAAAGACGCATTCTGCGACCTGTTCTTGTGGTTAGAACATTGGTATTCAGTGCACTCAAAAACGAATAAACTTAAAAAAATTTTGATGTCTTTTTTTTCTCTCAAATTATCCATGTGTGGTTTAGTCCAAGAAATGAAACTAAAAGGATTTCGGCAGAGTGACTTTCCCTGAATAGGTTATTTGTACCTCCAAACATTAGAAACTAGTACGAATGCGCGCGCGCGTAGCAAAATGTAAGAGACGCATAAGTGATGATAACACCATTTTTTGGGCAGAACGGAACTTCTCAAACTACGCTCACTCTGTTGTTTGGGCCTTAGAGTTGAATCAAGTGATTAGGTGCTGTAATTATAACTTAACAATGTGTGCTGTGTTAACTTGATACATTGTTTTCAGTGATGTCTGAACCGGGAGCCTTCCCCCACCTGGAGCGGCTGGGCCCACCTAGGGCTAGGGCCCGCCCCTGGAGCTGGGCCCACCTAGGGCTAGGGCCCGCCCATCTGGAGCTGTTCCTGCCCAGTGATGCCATGTCTGAGGTAACATGTCTGATTGACTGATTGTGTGCTGTGACATTAACCTGAGAGATTGTGTGCTGTGACATCAACTTGAGAGATGTCACAGCACACAATCTGTCAATTTGATGTCACAGCACACAATCTGTCAAGTTGATGACACAGCACACAATCTGTCAAATTAACATTACAGCAACTAATCAGTCAAGTTATTGTCACAGCACACAATCTTGTCAGGTTAATATCACAGCATACAATCTGTCAAGTTGCTGTAATGTTATTTAGACATTGATGCTGTGACATCAACTTGAGAGATTGTATGCTGTGTGACATCAACTTGAGAGATTGTATCTGTGACATCACTTGACAGATTGTATGCCGTGACACAATCTGACAAGATTGTGTGCTGTGACATAACTTGACTGATTAGTTTCTGTAATGTTAATTTGACAGATGTTTGCTGTGACATCAATTAGACAGATTGTGTGCTGTGACATCAATTTGACAGTTTGTGTGATGTGTGTTAACTCTTTCAGGCCTATGAATTTTGACAGACTTGGCCCACATTAATTTCCATTTACAAAAATGACACAGGGGTGGGTGTACAAGAGGCTGTAGAGAGATTGTTGTGTTATGATCCAGTGGCGCATGACTTCGCCCTTTGGCCCAATGCCATGTAGAGATTTGCATGTTTTGTGCTGTGACCTCCGTACAAGGTGTTCCACTTCTGGTCTCGGAGGGAGTAGCGTTCTTCTTGTCTCACTGAGTTCTGGGCACTCAAAGAGATGGTGTTCAACATGCTGTGACAGTTAAGCTGGCACTTGGGTGTGCTGTGACTGTAACTGTTTGACTGTCCATTAGTGGAGTATGTTGCGTTCTAAGTTTGACAGATTGTTTGCTGTGACATCAGTTAGACAGATAATGTGTCTGTGATCAGGGCCAGACATTTGTCTATAAACCTTTGTGTCCCATGTGATGTTAACTCTTTCAGGCCCATGTTTTTTTGACAGAGGGTTTTGCCCACATTAATTTCCATTTACAAAAATGAGAGGGGTGGGTGTACAAGAAAGGCTGTAGAGATTGTAATATTCTTCTTATCCCTATAACAGTACATATTTTTTTAAAGAGAAATGAGTGTTCATTTTGAATCTGATGATAAGTGTTTGTTTGATTTTGTTATAGTTAGTGGAAAAGAAGAATTCAGCAGGTGTTAATTTCACAAGGACAAAATTTCACAAAAAAATTCTTTACTTATCATGGTTTTGCAGAATAGTAAATATCCAAATTTGAGAACAAAACTTCAAAGTTTGTTCTCTAACATATTCTAAAGTGATGATAACTTTCTGGGTTAGTTTATCACTCAGGGGCTCTTAGTTCCCACCGAGTACTAAGCAAAATATCAGAGAAAAAAATGGCAGAAAAATGAGCCATAACACACACACTATTTACTATTCACTTTGTACAGTTATTTACAGAATGTAGCTGCAATGATTTCAATGTAGCTTAGCTATAGTATAGTACTGTCTCTTTGTTTAGAGCACTTTCCTTCTCTTACACCATAAATGTGGTACTATGAGACATTGTCTGTGTAACAAACTCGTCAGAATCGCTAGATTCCGAACAGCTGATCGCTCAGCTTCACTGGTGAAAATTCACTGTCCCAATCACTTTCCAAAAAATCTAAATTTTCATTATCATTATCACAATTAAAAACATCTGACTGAAACAATTTCAGAGCTTCGGCCGCAGAAAGACGCATTCTGCGATCTGTTCTTGTGGTTAGAACATTGGTATTCAGTGCACTCAAAAACGAATAAACTTAAAAAAATTTTGATGTCTTTTTTCTCTCAAATTATCCATGTGTGGTTTAGTCCAAGAAATGAAACTAAAAGGATTTCGGCAGAGTGACTTTCCCTGAATAGGTTATTTGTACCTCCAAACATTAGAAACTAGTACGAATGCGCGCGCGTAGCAAAATGTAAGAGACGCATAAGTGATGATAACACCATTTTTGGGCAGAACGGAACTTCTCAAACTACGCTCACTCTGTTGTTTGGGCCTTAGAGTTGAATCAAGTGATTAGATGCTGTAATTATAACTTAACAATGTGTGCTGTGTTAACTTGATACATTGTTTTCAGTGATGTCTGAACCGGGAGCCTTCCCCCACCTGGAGCGGCTGGGCCCACCTAGGGCTAGGGCCCGCCCCTGGAGCTGGGCCCACCTAGGGCTAGGGCCCGCCCATCTGGAGCTGTTCCTGCCCAGTGATGCCATGTCTGAGGTAAATTGTCTGATTGACTGATTGTGTGCTGTGACATTAACCTGACAAGATTGTATGCTGTGACATCAACTTGAGAGATGTCACAGCACACAATCTGTCAAGTTGATGACACAGCACACAGTCTGTCAAATTAACATTACAGCAACTAATCAGTCAAGTTATTGTCACAGCACAAAATCTAGTCACGTTATTATCACAGCATACAATCTGTCAAGTTGCTGTAATGTTATTTAGACAGATTGTGTGCTGTGACATCAACTTGAGAGATTGTATGCTGTGACATCAACTTGAGAGATTGTATGCTGTGACATTACCTGACAAGATTGTGTGCTGTGACAATAACTTGACTGATTAGTTTCTGTAATGTTAATTTGACAGATTGTTTGCTGTGACATCAATTAGACAGATTGTGTGCTGTGACATCAATTTGACAGTTTGTGTGTGATGTGATTTAACTTTCAGGCCTATGAATTTTGACAGACTTGGCCCACATTAATTTCCATTTACAAAAAAAATGACAGGGGTGGGTGTACAAGAAAGGCTGTAGAGATTGTTGTTGTTATCGATCCAGCGGCGCATGAGCTTTCGCCCTTTGGCCCAATGCCATGTAGTGGAATTTGCATGTTTTCACAAAGCTGTTCTTTTCCTCCGTACAAGGTGTTCCACTTCTGGTCTCGGAGGGAGTAGCGTTTCTTCTTGTCTCACTGAGTTCTGGGCACTCACAGAGATGTGTTCAACAGTTTCGTAGGGTGTAGTTACATATATAGCTGGCACTCTGGGGAGTGTTGTGGCTGTATTCTGTTTAGGTGTCCATTGAGTGGAGTATGTTGCGTTCTAAGTTGAAGATGGTGGCCTGGTCCCTTCTTGTTAGATGGTTAATGCTGTCATTAGGATCAGGGCCAGACAGATATGTCTATAAACCTCTCATCAGTGTTTGCCCATCTGTTCAACCAAGTCTGTTTGTTTATAGCTCTTATCAGTGTTTTTGCTGTCTGAATTTAGGTGACAGACTTGTGTGGCTCCTTTCTTTAATCTTCAGCTCTGTCATTACCTGGTGTGCCGGAGTGTGGGTGTACACTGCATCACTGCTGTAGAGATTGTAATATACTTCTTATCCCTATAACAGTACATATTTTTTTAAAGAGAAATGAGTGTTCATTTTGAATCTGATGATAAGTGTTTGTTTGATTTTGTTATAGTTAGTGGAAAAGAAGAATTCAGCAGGTGTTAATTTCACAAGGACAAAATTTCACAAAAAAATTCTTTCCTTACCATGGTTTTGCAGAATAGTAAATATCCAAATTTGAGAACAAAACTTCAAAGTTTGTTCTCTAACATATTCTAAAGTGATGATAACTTTCTGGGTTAGTTTATCACTCAGGGGCTCTTAGTTCCCACCGAGTACTAAGCAAAATATCAGAGAAAAAAATGGCAGAAAAATGAGCCATAACACACACACTATTTACTATTCACTTTGTACAGTTATTTACAGACTGTAGCTGCAATGATTTCAATGTAGCTTAGCTATAGTATAGTACTATCTCTTTGTTTAGAGCACTTTCCTTCTCTTACACCATAAATGTGGTACTATGAGACATTGTCTGTGTAACAAACTCGTCAGAATCGCTAGATTCCGAACAGCTGATCGCTCAGCTTCACTGGTGAAAATTCACTGTCCCAATCACTTTCCAAAAAATCTAAATCACAATTAAAAACATCTGACTGAAACAATTTCAGAGCTTCGGCCGCAGAAAGACGCATTCTGCGACCTGTTCTTGTGGTTAGAACATTGGTATTCAGTGCACTCAAAAACGAAATTAGAAAATAAACTGTTAAAAAAAATGTTGTCTTTTTTTTCTCTCAAATTATCCATGTGTGGTTTAGTCCAAGAAATGAAACTAAAAAGGATTTCGGCAGAGTGACTTTCCCTGAATAGGTTATTTGTGCCTTCAAACATTAGAAACTAGTACGAATGCGCGTGCGGAGCAAAATGTAAGACACACACAAGTGACGATAACACCATTTTTTGGGCAGAACGGAACTTCTCAAACTACGCTCACACTGTTGTTTGGGCCTTAGAGTTGAATCAAGTGATTAGGTGCTGTAATTATAACTTGAAAATGTGTGCTGTGTTAACTTGATACATTGTTTTCAGGGATGTCTGAACCGGGAGCCTTCCCCCACCTGGAGCGGCTGGGCCCACCTAGGGCTAGGGCCCGCCCATCTGGAGCTGGGCCCACCTAGGGCTAGGGCCCGCCCATCTGGAGCTGTTCCTGCCCAGTGATGCCATGACTGAGGTAACATGTCTGATTGACTGATTGTGTGCTGTGACATTAACCTAACAAGATTGTATGCTGTGACATCAACTTGAGAGATGTCACAGCACACAATCTGTCAATTTGATGTCACAGCACACAATCTGTCAAGTTGATGTCACAGCACACAATCTGTCAAATTAACATTACAGCAACTAATCAGTCAAGTTATTGTCACAGCACACAATCTTGTCAGGTTAATATCACAGCATACAATCTGTCAAGTTGCTGTAATGTTATTTAGACAGATTGTGTGCTGTGACATCAACTTGAGAGATTGTATGCTGTGACATCAACTTGACAGATTGTATGCCGTGACATTAACCTGACAAGATTGTGTGCTGTGACAATAACTTGACTGATTAGTTTCTGTAATGTTAATTTGACAGATTGTTTGCTGTGACATCAATTAGACAGATTGTGTGCTGTGACATCAATTTGACAGTTTGTGTGATGTGATGTTAACTCTTTCAGGCCTATGAATTTTGACAGACTTGGCCCACATTAATTTCCATTTACAAAAATGACACAGGGGTGGGTGTACAAGAAAGGCTGTAGAGATTGTTGTTGTTATCGATCCAGCGGCGCATGAGCTTTCGCCCTTTGGCCCAATGCCATGTAGTGGAATTTGCATGTTTTCACAAGCTGTTCTTTTCCTCCGTACAAGGTGTTCCACTTCTGGTCTCGGAGGGAGTAGCGTTCTTCTTGTCTCACTGAGTTCTGGGCACTCAAAGAGATGGTGTTCAACAGTTTCGTAGGGGTAGTTACATAGCTGGCACTCTGGGGAGTGTTGTGGCTGTATTCTGTTTAGGTGTCCATTGAGTGGAGTATGTTGCGTTCTAAGTCTGAAGATGGTGGCCTGGTCCCTTCTTGTTAGATGGTTAATGCTGTCATTAGGATCAGGGCCAGACATATGTCTATAAACCTCTCTTCCAGTGTCTCCCATGGCCCATCTGTTCAACCAAGTCTCTTTGTTTATAGCTCTTATCAGTGTTTTTGCTGTCTGGAGGGTTGTCGCTGTAGGTGGTTGTTCTTGTGTTGCTCCTTTCTTTGCCAATCTGTCAGCTCTGTCATTACCTGGTGTGCCGGAGTGACCTGGAATCCACTGCATCACTGCTGTAGAGATTGTAATATACTTCTTATCCCTATAACAGTACATATTTTTTAAAAGAGAAATGAGTGTTCATTTTGAATCTGATGATAAGTGTTTGTTTGATTTTGTTATAGTTAGTGGAAAAGAAGAATTCAGCAGGTGTTAATTTCACAAGGACAAAATTTCACAAAAAAATTCTTTACTTACCATGGTTTTGCAGAATAGTAAATATCCAAATTTGAGAACAAAACTTCAAAGTTTGTTCTCTAACATATTCTAAAGTTATAACTTTCTGGGTTAGTTTATCACTCAGGGGCTCTTAGTTCCCACCGAGTACCAAGCAAAATATCAGAGAAAAAATGGCAGAAAAATGAGCCATAACACACACACTATTTACTATTCACTTTGTACAGTTATTTACAGACTGTAGCTGCAATGATTTCAATGTAGCTTAGCTATAGTATAGTACTATCTCTTTGTTTAGAGCACTTTCCTTCTCTTACACCATAAATGCGGTACTATGAGACATTGTCTGTGTAACAAACTCGTCAGAATCGCTAGATTCCGAACAGCTGATCGCTCAGCTTCACTGGTGAAAATTCACTGTCCGAATCACTTTCCAAAAAATCTAAATTATCATTATCACAATTAAAAACATCTGACTGAAACAATTTCAGAGCTTCGGCCGCAGAAAGACGCATTCTGCGACCTGTTCTTGTGGTTAGAACATTGGTATTCAGTGCACTCAAAAACGAAATTAGAAAATAAACTGTTAAAAAAAATGTTGTCTTTTTTTTCTCTCAAATTATCCATGTGTGGTTTAGTCCAAGAAATGAAACTAAAAAGGATTTCGGCAGAGTGACTTTCCCTGAATAGGTTATTTGTGCCTTCAAACATTAGAAACTAGTACGAATGCGCGTGCGGAGCAAAATGTAAGACACACACAAGTGACGATAACACCATTTTTTGGGCAGAACGGAACTTCTCAAACTACGCTCACACTGTTGTTTGGGCCTTAGAGTTGAATCAAGTGATTAGGTGCTGTAATTATAACTTGAAAATGTGTGCTGTGTTAACTTGATACATTGTTTTCAGGGATGTCTGAACCGGGAGCCTTCCCCCACCTGGAGCGGCTGGGCCCACCTAGGGCTAGGGCCCGCCCATCTGGAGCTGGGCCCACCTAGGGCTAGGGCCCGCCCATCTGGAGCTGTTCCTGCCCAGTGATGCCATGTCTGAGGTAACATGTCTGATTGACTGATTGTGTGCTGTGATGCACTCTGACTTTTAAAGAAAGCTCCCAGTTAGTTGATTCTTACGACATGCTTTTGGGTAGGCAGTAAGTCGATTCCTCCCCCCCCCCCCCCCCCCACCATAAAAGTGATTGTAACTTGAATGTTTGAACAGTGATTGTAACTGGAATGTTCATTTGTAGTGATTGTAACTAGAATAAATGGGCACAGTGATTGTGACTTGATGATAGTAGTGATGATAACTTTATAGAATGTATCCTGTGATGTTAACTTGACAATATGGGTGTATTTACATTAGTTAAATTGAATCAATGTCTGCAGAGATGTCTGTGACCTGGAGCTTATCCCTCCATTTGGAGTGTGACCCATCCACTTGGATCATGGCCCCCACTTGGTACGTGACCTGTCCACATGGAGCATGGCTCCATTTGGAGCGTGACCCATCCATTTGGATTGTGGCCCCCACTTGGAGCGTGACCCATCCACCTGGAGTGTGGCCCCTACCTAGGGCTGGGGCCCCCACCTGGAGCTGTTCCTGCCTTGATGTACCTGCCAGACTGACAACTGAGGAATGAAACCATCAAATGTATGTGACAACATGTGTGATGTCATGTGTACATAGTCTGTGGTGACATAAATCTGTACATGTGTGCTGTCATGTGTAATGTTATATATATGTATGTGGTGTCATGTGTGGTGTCTGTACATGTGTGGTGTCTGTACACATGTGGTGTCTGTACACATGTGGTGTCTGTACACATGTGGTGTTTGTACACGTGTGGTGTCTGTACAAATGTGTGGTCTGTACACATGTAGTTTCATCTCTTACCATGTGGTGTCTGTACATGTGGTGTCCTCTATACATGTGTGGTATCATACGTACAAATGTGATGCTTTATAAGTTGAATGACTGTGTGCTTTGATTGTGACTTAAATTTTTGTGGCCAGTCTTCTTCTTCTTAGCGTTGTCCAGCTGTAAACTCTGGCAGATAGTTTTGGTTATTCATCCTCTTTTGATTGCTAGGTAATGCTGACCTGTTCCAGAATTGAGTGATGCATGTGCATCTGTTTTACAGTTCTAACCTATCTGTATGTGGACTGCTGGTTCCTTGCCTTTATGGTAGATGCACTCTGACTTTAAAGGAAGCTCCCAGCTAGTTGACTCTTACGACATGCTTTTGGGTAGGCAGTAAGTCGATTCCCCCCCCCCTCCCTCCCATAAAAGTGATTGTAACTTGAATGTTTGAACAGTGATTGTAACTGGAATGTTCATTTGCAGTGATTATAACTAGAATAAATGGGCATAGTGATTGTGACTTGATAATAGTAGTGATGATAACTTTATAGATTGTAACCTGTGATGTTTACGTGACAATATGGGTGTATTTATATTAACTTGTATCATTCTATGCAGTGACCTCACTAATGTGGAGCTTACCCCACTTACGGCCTGGGCAACTATCTTGGAGCATGACCAGTCCTTGGATCATGGCCCTCACTTGGAGCATGACCCGTCCACCTTGGGCCGGGCCCCCTACCTGTCCTCGGTGTGCCAGAGATGTCATCGGTGTCCCCTTGATGCACACTAGAGATGTCATTGTCAGCTCTCGCAGCCACCTGATATTCCAAGCTAAGTTCCTTTTTTAGTTTACTTTCATGCTTAGCAGGGTAGTTGCATTTCCTATTTGCAGAGTTCGCCAGAGATGTTGACGTCCCCAGATATCAGCCCGAGATGTGGATATCAGCCCCGTTAAGTTCCTACTTAAGTTTATTTTGCTGTTTCATTAATTTTCATTAATTTTTCATTAATTTCCTTCTTTGTTTATGTAATTTCACTCTTTATGTAATTTCAGTTTTAGTTTTAAATGTAATTGAATTTGCTGCATTATTTTGGTCGTGTATCTAAGGTGTATCCCTACACGGAGCCAGGGTCCCAACTGTCTAGGGCCCTACACAGAGCCAGGGCCTGAAACTGTCTAGGGCCCTAAACGGAGCCAGGGCCGCCACTGTCTGGGGCCCTACATGGAGCCAGGGCTCCCAACATGGAGCCAGGGCCCCCAACTGTCTGGAGCCCTGCATGGAGCCAGGGTCCCCAACTGTCTGGAGCCCTGCATGGAGCCAGGGCCCCAACTGTCTGGAGCCCTACATGGAGCCAAGGGCCCCAACTGTCTGGAGCCCTACATGGAGCCAGGGCCCCCAACTGTCTGGAGCCCTACATGAAGCTAAGGGACCCCAACTGTCTGTGGTCCTACACAGAGCCAGGACCCCCAACTGTCTGTGGTCCTACATGGAGCCAGGACCCCCCAACTGTCTGGAGCCCTGCAGGCATCAACTACTGAAAGTCCACCATAGATGTTTAATTTCCATCTATTTTTTTTATATAAATGCCATCATTTTTTTTAATATAAATACCATATATTTTTTTTTTAATGTATAATGCCATCCATTTGTTTATGTATAATGCCATCCATTTTTTTTAATGTATAATGCCATTAATTTTGTTGTTGTACAATGCCATCCATTTTGTTGTTGTACAATGCCATCCATTTTTATCTTTGTTGTTGTTGTACAATGCCATCCATTTTTTTTGGTTATATAATGCCATCCATTTTTTTTGTATAATGCCATCCATTTTTTTTATAATGTCATCCATTTTTTTTTGTACAATGCCATCCATTTTTTTACAATGCCATCCATTTTGTTGTTGTTGTATAATGCCAGCCATGTTTTTGTTTTATAATGCCATCCATATTCTTGTTGTTGTATAATGCCATCCATTTTTTGTGTGTTGTATAATGCCATTCATTTTTTTCGTATAATGCCATCCATTTTCTTTTGTAAAATGCCATCCATTTTTTGTTGTTGTTGTTGTATAATGCCATCCATTTTTATTGTTGTTGTATAATGCCATCCTTTTTTTGTAGTATAATGTCATCCTTTTTTTTGTTGTATAATGCCATCCTTTTTTTGTTGTATAATGCCATCCATTTTTATTGTTGTTGTATAATGCCATCCATTTTTATTGTTGTTGTATAAAGCCATCTATTTTTATTGTTGTTGTATAAAGCCATCCTTTTTTTGTTGTTGTATAATGCCATCCTTTTTTTGTTTTATAATGCCATCCTTTTTTGTTGTGTAATGCCATCCATTTTTTGTTGTATAATGCCATCTAATTTGTTTGCTGTATAATGCCATCAATTTGTTTTTTTTTGTATAATTCTGTCAATTTCTTTGTTTTATAATGCCATCCATTTTTTTGGTTACATAACGCCATCCATTTTTTTGTTGTTGCATAATGCCATCCATTTTTTGTGTGGTATAATGCCATCACTTTTTTTGCTGTTGTATTATGCCATCCGTTTTTTGTGGTTGTCAATTAATGCCATCCATTTTTTTAATGCCATCCATTTTCTTGTTGTTGTATGATGCTATCTATTTTTTTTTTTTTTTTTGTATAATGCTATCAATTTTTTGTATAATGCCGTGCATTTTATGTATAATGCCATCCATTTTTTGTTGTATAAAACCATCAATTTTTGTTGTTGTATTATGCCATTTTTTTTTTTTTGTGGTATAATGCCATCCTTTTTTTGTATAATGCCATCAAATTTTGTTGTTGTATAATGCCATCCATTTTTTTTTTTTTTTGGTTGTATAATGCTATCCTTTTTTTTTTTTTTTTTTGTATAATGCCATTTTTTGATGCCATCTTTTTTTTTTGTAATGCCATCAATTTTTTGTTGTTGTATAATGCCATCAATTTTTTTTTTTTTAATGCCATCCATTTTTTTGTTTTATAATGCCAATAATTTTTTTTGTATGCCATCCATTTTTTTTTTATAATGCCATCCATTTTTTTTATAATGCCATCCATTTTTTTTTTTGTTTAATGCCATATATTTTTGTTGTCGTTTAATGCCATCCATTATCTTTGTATAACCATCCATAGTTTTTGTTTAATGCCATCTATTTTTTTAATAATGTGATTCATTATCTATCCATTTTGCTATGTAATTTCAGCATTTGTGTGTTTGTGTGTGTGTGTGTGTAATTTCCGAATTTTGTATGAAATTTCAGCATTTGTGTGTGTAATTTTAGCATTTGTGTGTGTAATTTCATCCATTTTGCTATGTAATTTCAGCATTTTTTGTGAGTTTGTGTAATGTCATTCATACTGTTATGTAATTTCAGCAATTTTTTGTTTGTAATTTTATTTAATTTGCTGCGTAATTTTGTTTGTGTAATTTAATTTGGTTGTGTAATTTACATATTTTGTTTGTTTAATTTCAAATATGTCGGTTATGTAGTTTTAATATGTTAGTTGTGTAATTTTAATATGTTGGTTGTGTAAAGGTGTTATTTTAATATGTTGGTTGTGTAAAGGTGTAATTTTAATATGTTGGTTGTGTAAAGGCACTTTTTGCTGTTTATTTTCAGTCACATTTCTATGTGATTTAAGTCATTTTGCTATGTATAGCAATATTTTTGCCGTGGAATTTCAATCTTTGCTGCTCTATGACAATTGTTTTTAAATATTTTTTTTTAATATCAGTTTTACAGCTGTTTTTTGTTGATCTTGCTGAAGTTCGTTTTGGTACTGATCCGCAGCCACCTGATGTGGATGTCTCCACCCGCCAGAGATGTCATGTCCTTACCTGCCTAAGGTGTCATTGTCCACACCCACCTAAGATGCTGATATCCACACCTGCCCGAGATCTGCTGATGAGGTTAGCTCAAATTAGATGTCCCTCAGTAAGAACATTTTATCTCTGAATTATTGTTACCATTGCGTGGTGGCATGTTTGTTCTCAGAGTTCAGTCATGAACTTTTCTGCACTAAATTTATCTTTTTTTTTTTAATCCCCCCCCCACCCCATTTCACAGCACAGTTCATGGTGTCTTGTTCACAGGAATTCACCTCAGTACTTGTATCATTCCTGTACCGCTTGCACACATCTTTATATTGTAGTAGAGGCTGAACCTGATGTCTTGCTCTCAACTATGGAGGATATGTCATATCTTTTGCTGCCCTTATTATAGAACAATATTAGGGTGATGGTGGGATGGGACGGTTATGTTTAGCATGGATTCAGGGTCAGATGGCTCTAAACCAGTGACTTCAAACTGTTCACCTTCGACATTTATTGATGCCCACAGCAAACCATCTAAGAATGGACAAGATAAAAACATCTGAGAATAGAGAGTGAGAAGCAACGACAACATTCATAATCTGTTTTAATGACCACTCAATACTGGCATCCTAGGGGCTGATAGACTGCACTAGTTGGGGAAAATAGAGAGATTGCCAGATAGCAGGGACACAACTGCGTACACAGAAGAGTCAAATGGGAGTAAACCACCAGACAAAGATATGGTGAAAAGATAATATTCTGGCAGACAAAAAACACTTGGAGATACCAACTGGAAAGAGAAGGCCAGTCATGGAGGTGATGTCTGCAGCAGTAAATGTTTAAAACTTGGAATGCTGAAAAAAAAAAAAAAGAATAAATCAGTGTTTGGGGGCAGAAATACAGAAAACATCTTAAACTCAAGTGGTGATTATTAAATCCGCATGGAAGTATTGTGTATTACATTTAAATTGATTATCCTGTCAACAGATATGCCTCCAAGCCTGTGTTAAAGAATTACCTGTAAAACATGTTGTTCTTGTAGTCTGGTCATGATTGCAGATATGCTTGTAACCTACTTGTTGATTGATTTGTGGTACTTTTGAAGAGAGTTTGAGAGCCGTGTTCAGCAAGTTGACTGGCAGTCTAGGTTCTTGTCCTTTTTCTTTGAAGAGAGGAATCTATTCTGCACACAAATTGCATGCAGAAATCAAGTCCCGAACAAGACCAGATCAGAAGGGGATAAACACCCTAGACTTTCTGCTAGAGTTATAGCCAGTGAACTCACAGGAGAAGCAGGGATAGACAATGTACAATGAGCTGGGAAATGTTAGCATTGAATGAATCTTATTTATCAGCATTCTGTCAGCTGTTCTGATGTTTAAAATGTCTTTGTAATTTCAGAATTCTGTCACCTGCCAGCTACATGATACCTACACCAACCAGAGATGGATCCCCAATGATCATGAAGAAGATGTGTACTGACATGATTACAATTGTTTCTTGTATATTATACAACGCCATGAATGTGTCTGTCTAAAAGTGTACAATACTGGTTCTATTTTCAGTTCTTTTTTTCATATGAATTATTAGTGTAGTTGGTATCATGTTTATCTTACAATTGAAAGGTCCTGCATTCAGCCCCATGACTTTTTTTTTTATGTAAATTTCAACAGATCACTAAAATATTAAATAATTAAACATCCTGTCACGTGCATTTAGGTGTATTCTGTGTTTCCTCGTTGCATTTTTTTTTTAAACAATGAGGATTACAACAAATGCATGGGTTATGTAGGTAGAACTGACATGCTTCTCAGTTCTACTGAATCCATTAGAAAAACTGTAAAATGGTATAAAAGGCTTTTTGTTTTTTTCCACGTTTTAAATATGTCTGTTTTAAATAAACATTCATTATATAAAATTGTTGAAAGAAAAAACACTCCTGTTGCTGATTTTCACTTAATATATAAGAGAAATTGTAAAAAAAAAATATTGCAAGGAAAAGATAAAAATTGTAGGACATAAGTGAAGATCTGCCACTTTGTTTAGGACAAAGGCATTTCCTTCAATAATACGATTCCAAAACATCACAGAAAAAATGCCCAGCAAGAAAGTGTGTGGTATGCACAAAAAGCAAAAAAAAAAAAAAAAACGATCTGAAACCAAATACTTGTGCAAGGTCTGTGATATGACAGGCGACTCTAATACCATGCACCTGGCAACTGTCTAATACCATGCACCAAGCAACTGTCTAATACCGTGTGCCAGGCAGCCCTGTAAAAAACCGTGCGCCAGGCAACTAATACAATACCTATGCCAGGCAACTGTCTAATACCATAACCAGACACCGGGCAACTGTGTAAAACCATACCAGACGCCGGGCAACTGTAAAACCATACCAGACGCCGGGCTACTGTGTAAAACCATACCAGATGCCGGGCTACTGTGTAAAACCATACCAGACAACTCTGTAATACAATACCAGACAACTCTGTAAAACAGTACCAGACGCCAGACAACTTTGTAATGCAACGCCAGACAACTTTGTAATGCAACACCAGACAACTCTGTAATGCAAAACACCAGACAACTCTGTAATGCAATACCAGACGCCAGACAGCTCTGTAATGCAATACCAGATGCCAGACAGCTCTGTAATGCAATACCAGACGCCAGACAGCTCTGTAATGCAATACCAGACGCCAGACAGCTCTGTAATACCAGACACCAGGGCTATTCAGCAAAATGTACTCAGGGGCTGTAATCTTGAAAATGGGGATAATCATGGGTCAGAAGCCAAAGCCCCAGCATATAAAGATCTAGAAAAACGACTAAGCAATGATCTGCGGGCCACTAGCATACCTCCATGGGCCAAGTGTGAATAGCCCAGCCATGCGCTGTCACGTTCTTCATATTTAACTGTCTTCTAGGACTTTAAAGGAATGAAACAGGGAAGACAAATTAACCCTAGAATCAAGTTATAGACTGGCATGAGGTTTAGGGCATACAGAAGTTAACTCTTAAAGAACATAATGTTGTTATATTTTTTGGTGATGGGTTCCCAAATTTTGATTCCGGAACCCTATTGTTCCGGTATTTATATAATCACCTATTTAGTACAGCTCTAGTTTTTTTTTTAATCTATGGTTATACTATATTATTTATCTTACATGTGTTTTCTGTGAGTATGGATGGGTATTTTGTAGTCTTTGGCATACTTATACATGCACTCTCTGTAATCATCTGCCACACACTCTCTCAGCCGCACGCACGTATGTGTGCACACACCCGCACACACGCGCACACACATATGCACGCACAGATGCATGCACATACACACATGCATGCACACATACATGCACGCAAGCATGCACACATGCACACACGCACACATGCACACACACATGCACACGCACACACATACACATGCGCACACACACACATGAGTCAGTATGCACTGTTATTTCACACACAGGCATGCGCAAAAGTGCACACAAATGTATGTAAAGGCACCATGACATATGCATGCATGTACTTGCACACTGATACACATATCCATATATAAATATTCAGTCCTAAGCAGACATTATGTACACTGCACACACATAACAACATACACATATGTAAGCAAAAATATAGGCATAATGGGCATATGTTAAAAAAAGTGGCATTTGTACACGTGTCATATGTACACAAGGGATATGTGTACACATGTACGCAAGCAACACATGTACACGAGGGGCATATTACATAAGTGGTATCTGTACACAAGGGGCCATCTGTACACAAGGGGCCATCTGTACACAAGGGGCCATCTGTACACAAGGGGCCATCTGTACACAAGGGCCATCTGTACACAAGGGGCCAATCTGTACACAAGGGGGTATCTGTAGGAACATATTGTTAAATGGGTATATTACACAAAAGACACACTACACAATGAGATATGTACATAAGGGGTTTATTACACAAGCGTCAGATGTACACAAGGGGTTTATTACACAAGCGTCAGATGTACACAAGGGGGTTTATTACACAAGCGTCAGATGTACACAAGGGGTTTATTACACAAGCGTCAGATGTACTCAAGGGGTTTATTACACAAGCGTCAGATGTACTCAAGGGGTTTATTACACAAGCGTCAGATGTACACAAGGGGTTTATTACACAAGCGTCAGATGTACACAAGGGGCATCTGTACTCAAGGGGCATCTGTACTCAAGGGGCATCTGTACTCAAGGGGCATCTGTACTCTACTCAAGGGACATCTGTACTTGACTCTACTCAAGGGACATCTGTACTCGACTCTACTCACTCGACTCTACTCAAGGGGACATCTGTACTCGACTCTACTCAAGGGACACATCTGTACTCGACTCTACTCAAGGGACATCTGTACTCGACTCTACTCAAGGGACATCTGTACTCGACTCTACTCAAGGGACATCTGTACTCGACTCTACTCAAGGGACATCTGTACTCGACTCTACTCAAGGGACATCTGTACTCGACTCTACTCAAGGGACATCTGTACTCGACTCTACTCAAGGGACATCTGTACTCGACTCTACTCAAGGGACATCTGTACTCGACTCTACTCAAGGGACATCTGTACTCGACTCTACTCAAGGGACACCTGTACTCAAGGGACATCTGTACTCAAGGGACACCTATACTCAAGGGACACCTGTACTCAAGGGGACACCTGTACTCAAGGGACATCTGTACTCAAGGGACACCTGTACTCAAGGGACATCTGTACTCAAGGGACATCTGTACTCAAGGGACATCTGTACTCAAGGGACATCTGTACTCAAGGGACATCTGTACTCAAGGGACATCTGTACTCAAGGGACATCTGTACTCAAGGGGACATCTGTACTCTACTCTACTATACTCTACTCAAGGGACATCTGTACTCTACTCTACTCTACTCTACTCAAGGGACATCTGTACTCTACTCTACTCTACTCTACTCAAGGGACATCTGTACTCTACTCTACTCTACTCTACTCAAGGGACATCTGTACTCTACTCTACTCTACTCTACTCAAGGGACATCTGTACTCTACTCTACTCTACTCTACTCAAGGGACATCTGTACTCTACTCTACTCTACTCTACTCAAGGGACATCTGTACTCTACTCTACTCTACTCTACTCAAGGGACATCTGTACTCTACTCTACTCTACTCTACTCAAGGGACATCTGTACTCTACTCTACTCTACTCTACTCAAGGGACATCTGTACTCTACTCTACTCTACTCTACTCAAGGGACATCTGTACTCTACTCTACTCTACTCTACTCAAGGGACATCTGTACTCTACTCTACTCTACTCTACTCAAGGGACATCTGTACTCTACTCTACTCTACTCTACTCAAGGGACATCTGTAATCTACTCTACTCTACTCTACTCTACTCAAGGGACATTTGTACTCTACTCTACTCTACTCTACTCTACTCAAGGGACATTTGTACTCTACTCTACTCTACTCTACTCTACTCAAGGGACATTTGTACTCTACTCTACTCTACTCTACTCTACTCAAGGGACATTTGTACTCTACTCTACTCTACTCTACTCAAGGGACATTTGTACTCTACTCTACTCTACTCTACTCTACTCAAGGGACATTTGTACTCTACTCTACTCTACTCTACTCAAGGGACATTTGTACTCTACTCTACTCTACTCTACTCTACTCAAGGGACATTTGTACTCTACTCTACTCTACTCTACTCTACTCAAGGGACATTTGTACTCTACTCTACTCTACTCTACTCTACTCAAGGGACATTTGTACTCTACTCTACTCTACTCTACTCTACTCAAGGGACATTTGTACTCTACTCTACTCTATTCAAGGGACATTTGTACTCTACTCTACTCAAGGGACATTTGTACTCTACTCTACTCTACTCTACTCAAGGGACATTTGTACTCTACTCTACTCTACTCTACTCTACTCTACTCAAGGGACATTTGTACTCTACTCTACTCTACTCTACTCTACTCTACTCAAGGGACATTTGTACTCTACTCTACTCTACTCTACTCTACTCAAGGGACATTTGTACTCTACTCTACTCTACTCTACTCTACTCAAGGGACATTTGTACTCTACTCTACTCTACTCTACTCTACTCTACTCTACTCTACTCTACTCTACTCAAGGGACATTTGTACTCTACTCTACTCTACTCTACTCTACTCTACTCTACTCTACTCTACTCTACTCTACTCAAGGGACATTTTGTACTCTACTCTACTCTACTCTACTCTACTCTACTCTACTCAAGGGACATTTGTACTCTACTCTACTCAAGGGACATTTGTACTCTACTCTACTCTACTCTACTCTACTCTACTCAAGGGACATTTGTACTCTACTCTACTCAAGGGACATTTGTACTCTACTCTACTCTACTCTACTCAAGGGACATTTGTACTCTACTCTACTCTAATCTACTCTACTCTACTCTACTCAAGGGACATTTGTACTCTACTCTACTCTACTCTACTCAAGGGACATTTGTACTCTACTCTACTCTACTCTACTCTACTCTACTCTACTCTACTCTACTCAAGGGACATTTGTACTCTACTCTACTCTACTCTACTCTACTTTACTCTACTCTACTCTACTCTACTCAAGGGACATTTGTACTCTACTCTACTCTACTCTACTCTACTCTACTCAAGGGACATTTGTACTCTACTCTACTCTACTCTACTCTACTCAAGGGACATTTGTACTCTACTCTACTCTACTCTACTCTACTCTACTCTACTCTACTCTACTCTACTCTACTCTACTCAAGGGACATTTGTACTCTACTCTACTCTACTCTACTCTACTCAAGGGACATTTGTACTCTACTCTACTCAAGGGACATTTGTACTCTACTCTACTCTACTCTACTCTACTCTACTCTACTCTACTCAAGGGACATTTGTACTCTACTCTACTCTACTCTACTCTACTCTACTCTACTCTACTCAAGGGACATTTGTACTCTACTCTACTCAAGGGACATTTGTACTCTACTCTACTCTACTCTACTCTACTCAAGGGACATTTGTACTCTACTCTACTCTACTCAAGGGACATTTGTACTCTACTCTACTCTACTCTACTCAAGGGACATTTGTACTCTACTCTACTCTACTCTACTCAAGGGACATTTGTACTCTACTCTACTCTACTCTACTCTACTCTACTCAAGGGACATTTGTACTCTACTCTACTCTACTCTACTCAAGGGACATTTGTACTCTACTCTACTCTACTCAAGGGACATTTGTACTCTACTCTACTACTCAAGGGACATTTGTACTCTACTCTACTCAAGGGACATTTGTACTCTACTCTACTCAAGGGACATTTTGTACTTACTCTACTCTACTCTACTCAAGGGACATTTGTACTCTACTCTACTCTACTCTACTCAAGGGACATTTGTACTCTACTCTACTCTACTCTACTCAAGGGACATTTGTACTCTACTCTACTCTACTCTACTCTACTCTAGGGACATTTGTACTCTACTCTACTCTACTCTACTCAAGGGACATTTGTACTCTACTCTACTCAAGGGACATATTATAAAATGGGTATATTACACAAAGGACACACTACACAGGGAGATATGTACACAAGGGGGCACACGTATACATGTACACAAAGGGTATATGTACATAAGGGGTTTATTACACAAGCATCAGATGTACACAAGGAAACATGTACACGAGGGATATGTGTACAGAAGGGGTAAATTACACAAGGGGCATTTGTACACAAGGAGTATCTGTACACAAGGGGCATATTACACAAGTAGTATCTGTACACAAGGGGTATCTGTACACAAGTGGTATGTGTACACAAGGGGGGCATCTGTACACAAGGGGGGAATCTGTACACAAGGGGGGGGGAATCTGTACACAGGGGGGGGGGGAATCTGTACACAGGGGGGGGGGAATCTGTACACAAGGGGGGGCGGGGAATCTGTACACAAGGGGGGGGGGGAATCTGTACACAAGGGGGGGGGGGAATCTGTACACAAGGGGGGGGGGGGAATCTGTACACAATGGGCATTAGTACTCAAGGAACATATTGTAAAATGGGTAAATTACACAAAGGACACACTACACAGGGAGATATGTACACAAGGAGGCACACGTATACATGTACACAAAGGGTATATGTACATCAGGGGTTTATTACACAAGCATCAGATGTATACAAAAAACATGTATACAAGGGAGATGTGTACAGAAGGAGTAAATTACACAAGTGGTATCTGTACACCAGGGGCATCTGTACCCCAGGGACATCTGTACCCCAGGGACATCTGTACCCCAGGGACATCTGTACCCCAGGGACATCTGTACCCCAGGGACATCTGTACCCAGGGACATCTGTACCCCAGGGACATCTGTACCCAGGGACATCTGTACCCCAGGGGACATCTGTACCCCAGGGACATCTGTACCCCAGGGACATCTGTACCCCAGGGACATCTGTACCCCAGGGACATCTGTACCCCAGGGACATCGGTACCCCAGGGACATCGGTACCCCAGGGGACATCGGTACCCAGGGACATCGGTACCCCAGGGACATCGGTACCCCAGGGACATCGGTACCCCAGGGACATCGGTACCCCAGGGACATCGGTTACCCCAGGGACATCGGTACCCAAGGGACATCGGTACCCAAGGGACATCGGTACCCAAGGGACATCGGTACCCAAGGGACATCGGTACCCAAGGGACATCGGTACCCAAGGGACATCGGTACCCAAGGGACATCGGTACCCAAGGGACATCGGTACCCAAGGGGACATCGGTACCCAAGGGACATCGGTACCCAAGGGACATCGGTACCCAAGGGACATCGGTACCCAAGGGACATCGGTACCAAGGGACATCGGTACCCAAGGGACATCGGTACCCAAGGGACATCGGTACCCAAGGGACATCGGTACCCAAGGGACATCGGTACCCAAGGGACATCGGTACCCAAGGGACATCGGTACCCAAGGGACATCGGTACCCAAGGTACATCGGTACCCAAGGGACATCGGTACCCAAGGGACATCGGTACCCAAGGGACATCGGTACCCAAGGGACATCGGTACCCAAGGGACATCGGTACCCAAGGGACATCGGTACCCAAGGGACATCTGTACCCAAGGGACATCTGTACCCAAGGGACATCTGTACCCAAGGGACATCTGTACCCAAGGGACATCAGTACCCAAGGGACATATTGTAAAATGGGTATGTTACACAAAGGGCACATAACACAGGGAGATATGTACACAAGGAGGCACATAACACAGGGAGATATGTACACAAGGAGGCACATAACACAGGGAGATATGTACACAAGGAGGCACATAACACAGGGAGATATGTACACAAGGAGGCACATAACACAGGGAGATATGTACACAAGGAGGCACATAACACAGGGAGATATGTACACAAGGAGGCACATAACACAGGGAGATATGTACACAAGGAGGCACATTGTGCATCTGGGGCCCCAGAAACAAGGGGTGTCTGTACACAAGAGACATATTTACAAAACATATGTAAACAAGGGGTGTCTGTACACACAAGAGACATATTTACAAACATATGTAAAACAAGGGGTGTCTGTACACATGGGAGTATGTACATAATGGACATGTGTACACAAGCCGCCTATGTAGACCAGGAACATATGTAACACCTGGGGGCATATGCGTACAAGGGACATATGTGCATCAAAGGGACTTATGTCCCTTGTGTACATATTTCCTGATGTCAACTAAAACATCTGTGTCACATGTCAGTTATAACATCCGTGTCACATGCCAGTTATAACATCCGTGTCACTTGTCAGTTATAACATCCGTGTCACATGTCAGTTATAACATCCGAGTCACTTGTCAGTTATAACATCCGTGTCACATGTCAGTTATAACATCTGTGTCACTTGTCAGTTATAACATCCGAGTCACATGTCAGTTATAACATCCGTGTCACATGTCAGTTATAACATCCGTGTCACATGTCAGTTATAACATCCGTTTCACATGTCAGTTATAAAATCTGTGTCACATGTCAGTTATAAAATCTGTGATGTACACAAGTTTAACATGGAATATTCAGTCATGTACACAGACATAACATGGAACATTCAATGATGTCACAGAAATAACATGAAAAAACATTCATAAATGATGTCACAGAAATAACATGAAACATTCAGTCATGTATACAGGCATAACATAGAACATTCAATGATGACACAGAAATAACATGAAACATTCAGTCATGTATACAGACATAACATGGAACATTCAATGATGTCACAGAAATAACATGAAACATTCAGTCATGTACACAGACATAACATGGAACATTCAATGATGTACACAGACATAACATGAAACATTCAGCAATGTATACAGACATAACATGGAACATTCAGTGATGTACACAGAAATAACATGGAACATTCAGTCATGTATACATAACACATAACATAGAATATTAAGTGATGTAGACAGACATAACATGGAACATTCAGTGATGTACACAGACTTAACATGGAACATTCAGTGATGTACACAGACATAACATGAAACATTCAGTCATGTATACAGACATAACATAGAATATTCAGTGATGTACACAGACATAACATGGAACATTCAGTGATGTACACAGACATAACATGGAACATTCAGTCATGTATACAGACATAACATGGAACATTCAGTGATGTACACAGACATAACATGGAACATTCAGTGATGTACACAGACATAACATGGAACATTCAGTGATGTACACAGACATAACATAGAACATTCAGTGATGTACACAGACATAACATGGAACATTCAGTCATGTATACAGACATAACATAGAATATTCAGTGATGTACACAGACATAACATGGAACATTCAGTGATGTACACAGACATAACATGGAACATTCAGTGATGTACACAGACATAACATGAAACATTCAGTCATGTATACAGACATAACATAGAATATTCAGTGATGTACACTGACATAACATAGAATATTCAGTCATGTACACATACATGTAATGGAGCATTCAGGGATGTACACAGACATAACATAAAACATCCAATGGTATAAACAGTGATACATACAAACATAACATGGAACATTCAGTGTTGTAAACTTACATCACATGGAATATTTATTGATGTATACAGACATAACATGGAACATTAAGTGATATGTACAATGATACATACAGACATAACATGGAACATTCAGGGAGATATACAGACACATGGAACATTTCATTGATGGAACAGTCATGGAACATTCAGTGATGCACACAGACATAACATGGAACATTCAGTGATGTACACAACATTCACATGTACACAGACATAACATGGAACATTCAGTGATGTACACAGACATAACATGGAACATTCAGTGATGTACACAGACATAACATGGGAACATTCAGTGATGTACACAGACATAACATGGGACATTCAGTGATGTACACAGACATAACATGGAACATTCAGTGATGTACACAGACATAACATGGAACATTCAGTGATGTACACAGACATAACATGGAACATTCAGTGATGTACACAGACATAACATGGAACATTCAGTGATGTACACAGACATAACATACACATGGAACATTCAGTGATGTACACAGACATAACATGGAACATTCAGTGATGTACACAGACATAACATGGAACATTCAGTGATGTACACAGACATAACATGGAACATTCAGTGATGTACACAGACACAACATGGAACATTCTGTGTGTACACAGACATAGCATGTAACATTCAGTGATTTATGCAGACATAACATGGAACATTCAGTGTGTACACAGACACAACATGGAACATTCAGTGAGATGAATATAAATATGACATTTAGTGTGTATACAGACACAAAATATTCAATGATATACAGACATAACATGTACGACCACAACTACCACCACTGCTACTACTACCACTACCACCAACACCACAACCATCACCACAACCACTACTACCACTACCACCATATTCACAACCATAACTACTACTACTGCTACCACTTCTATGACTACTACCACCACCACTGCTACTACTACTACCACCACTACTACTACTACCACTACTACAACTATGGCCACTACTACTACTACCACCACAGCTACTACAACTACGACCACCACAACCACTACTACTACCGCTGCCACCATCACTATCACTATTACTATTACTCCCACCACTACCACTACTACTACTGTGACAACCACCATCACCACTGCTATTACTACTACGATTACTACTATAACTACCACCACCACCACCACCACTACTACTACCACTATTTCCAACACTACTACTATGACTACTACTACTACCACAACTACTGCCATGACTACTACTACCACTATTACTACCACTACTACTGCCACTACTAACACAAATGCTACTACTACCACCACCACCACCACTACGACTACTACTGCCTACTAGGGTTGCTTTTTTCTTCTTCTTCTTCTGCATTCATCCGAAGATGTAATTGCGTTGTGTCCGTTTACAGCATGGCTGCAAAATTTGCACATTTCGGCCAACACATCCGACTTCTGCGGGATTTGTTGACCGGGTTAGCCTTCCCGGGGGTTGCTTACTATTGATATGCAGCTTAAGCAGTGTTAATGCCGTTTTACAGGCCTCATTTATTTAGTACCACTATAAAATACCATTTATGGTGGGTACTGTCCCCTTTATAGACTCATTGTGGTCAGTCAAACAAGTAACAGTGATGCTTTTTCACACCCTCAGATGCGCTAGACATATAGTCAACTCCATCATGATAACTTTCCACTTTTGCATTTAAAGGCCGTGGGGGGGGGAGGGGGGGCACATTTTGCAAGCCATGGGGCATATATAACAAGGTCTGTATTTTATAGATCAATCGGCACTTCATGGGCAGTGTGATCAATATCATCATGACCACACAGACGGGCATCTGCCTGAAAGACATTAACCAACAGTCTGCATATTACTAAGCCGGATCCGTAACACGGATGTGCATGCAGCACTCAGGTTTTGGAAGAGGACTAGTATCCAGATGTGCATAAACAAGTAAAACTTTTCGCCTGCACGCAGACCCCGTGAACGCAAAGAAGAAAGGGGGGGGGGGGGGAGGGGAAGAAAAGGAAGGAAAAGAAGAAGGACGAAAGGAGAAAGGATGAAGAAGACGAGAAAAAAAAAAAAAAAAAAAAGAAGGAAGAAAACGAATAAAAGAGGAGGACGAAGATGTGGCAGAGATAATGTAGCCAAATGGTGCTGTTACATTTATTAGTAACTCTCAACCTGAAAGCCAATTATTGATAATGAGGACCAACAGGCGCGATCCTTACGAGCCTGGTTAGCTCAGTCGCTGGTGCATCAGACTTTTAATCTGAGGGTCAAGGTTTCAAGTCCCTTGTGGGGCATAAAAAAAAACTTTGTAGATACGTTCTGATTGTAACATCAAGAAAAGATATAAACCCCAACGAAAAGTATATTAATAAGCTTCACAATATAAGGGGTATAAGCACTGTTTGTAACATGCTTTACTTTTATTTAGATGACCTGGACACAAAATAACTTGTGTTTTTAAACTGACTGACTGGCTGACGTTCTACCCACCATGACATCACACAAGCGATAAACACCCGATGACACAAGGTGCCAACATGTGGATGAGGACTAGCAGAATTCAAAATGCGTCGATTGCTTCGTACGATAGGTCCAAGCGTTTCCCTCCTCTCTCACTCCCCATACCATATAGAACAGACATGCGTCGATTGCTTCGTACGATAGGTCCAAGCGTTTCCCTCCTCTCTCACTCCCCATACCATATAGAACAGACATGCGTCGATTGCTTCGTACGATAGGTCCAAGCGTTTTCCCTCCTCTCTCACTCCCCATACCATATAGAACAGACATGCGTCGATTGCTTCGTACGATAGGTCCAAGCGTTTCCCTCCTCTCTCACTCCCCATACCATATAGAACAGACATGCGTCGATTGCTTCGTACGATAGGTCCAAGCGTTTCCCTCCTCTCTCACTCCCCATACCATATAGAACAGAAATGGGATGCGATGCTTTGCTAAAAAAAAATCGTCACGTTTAGTCAGCATCCCCGAAGGTTAGAAATGTGAATAGGTTAACAGCAACTAAAAATAATTAAAAAATGGACTGCATGCCAACAAGAGCCCTGCCAAGGACTCATGCAGTGTCAATGCGATCAAAGGAGACAGACCCATACTGTCCTGACCGTCGACGAAGTCGTTTACCGGCGAACTAATGATGTGTATTACTAGATACACACACCTGTGTGGGTTCCGGGGCCCTATTATAGGGAAAACAAGAATAGACCCACTGCCTCCCCAAAAGCATGTCGTAAGAGTCGACTAACTGTGGAGCTTCCTTTGAAGTCGGTGCATCTGCCTGAGAGGCAAGGAACCAGCGTTTCGGATGGAATCAGATCTTAAAACTGTAATACACACGCAACACTGGATTGGAGTCACGCCCCAAAGTGACGCACACAAGCGATAAACACCCGAAACACATAGTGCCACCACTGATGAGCAGCCTAGGCTAGTCCCAGAAAGCAGTCGACATTTGGTGGTAATGAGCTTTTCTTTTGCGGCCCCTCTGCAAAAGCCAGGAGTGGGACTTCAAACATTCAATTGAATCAGATCTGTAAAACTGATACACACGCAACACTCGGGTTCTGGAGCAGGACAGCAGTCCAGAAGTGGATGAACAGCCAGAACTTTACGCCAGACTGTACAGCTGGTGAACGCGAAGAAGAAGAAGAAGACTAAATACACATAGCACTAATATCTAGTTAAAACGTCTCCCTCTTTCTCTAAACGCATATCTTGAGGCGAGCCTTGGCCGAATAGCCTGCTACCTCCTAATTAACACTAATTGTTACATTTACCCATATACTTCCATAAGCCCAACTAATTATTTCCCCTACAGTAACAGTCAAGGCGACCGGTTGTGTCCCCTGCAAACTTCCAGAGTTGGCAGCAGACGTCTTAAAATCGCGGCAACAGGGCGGAGGTTCGAGCGTTGGTTCTTGCTGGTCTCTTGTTGTTGTTGTGGTTATTTACTGGAGTTTTCCGACAGCGGTGACAAGAAACATGACCGAGCAGAGAAACTGTATCATTGCTGTCGACGGCAGCCAACATTCTGACTATGCTTTAGACTGTAAGTATATATTTTTTGTTGGGTAACGACTGGACTTTGAAACTTTCTTTGACTTGACTGTCCTGAGTACATTCTAGGGCTGTGCCGAATAGTGATTTTCCCTATTCCGCCGAATAATAATTTTCACTATTCGGCCGAATACGAATAGCGGAACCAACTATTCGGCCGAATACGAATACGAATAGTGTATTATCATCATCAGGTGCCTTGCCAACTGGCGTATTCTAAGCATTCTTCTGTAAAACCACATCACTGAGGCCTCAAGAAATTGTTTGGCCTTCCCACTGATTGTCCAGGACTCACAGCCATATGTTAAAACTGGATGTATGTAGCAAGCAAGAATTATTTTTTTAACTTTAATTACAAAGATAGGCTCTCCCTTCAGTTCTGGACGCGGGCTGGACTGCATAGTTCGGTTTATGGGACTTTCTCTACCCTTGGCCGTACTTGAAACAGTGAGTCGGAAAAGTCCACGAAACAAATGACATACTTACCTATCATCATATGGTTGCGTGTAGGTTGCGTACGCTTGCGTGTAGGGTGGTGTTGTCATCATACGGTTGCGTGTAGGGTTGCGTAGTCATCATACGGTTCCGTGAAGGGTTAAGTAGTAATCATAGTGTAGGGTTGCGTAGGGTTTGGGTTCAGGGTTAGGGGTTAGGAGTAGAGTTAGGGTTAGGGTTAGATGTGAAAATTTTGACGTAGGAGTTCCAAAACTGGCCGACAATCTGATTTTTTGTTGGAGTAGATACAACCACTGAAAGTCTGCCAAATATGACGGCAATAGCGCGCCGCTGGTGCCCAATCGGTGGCGAATTGTCCATAGCATCCAAGTCCGTCGACTGACTTTGGGTGTGTATGTGACTGTGCGCACTTTATAGCGAACTCCTGCGTCAAAATTGTCCATCTAACGCTAACTGATAACCCTAACCCCAACCCTACTTTACCCCTACCCCAACCCTAACTCTACCCCTAACCCTAACCGTAACCCTAACGTTACCCCTAATCCTAACCCTAATCCTACAGCTAACCCTAACCCTACCCCTAACCACGTATCGGTCATTAAAGCATACAGATCAGCAAAAAAAAAAAACAACAAAAAAAACCCAGATTTCCCCGCAACGTCTCTGCCCCCCCCCCCCCCCCCCCAGATCTGGGGGACACAACCAAGCATTGGCAGCCCTGATATCGACCTCACTGTTTGTTTTGATTCGTGACTTTTCCGCTCGACTAATTTCCAGTGTGGCCAAGGGAGAGAATAGCCCACTAAACTGAACTAAGCCGTCCAGCCCGAAGTCCAGCCCTCGTCTTGTACTGAAGGAGAGCCCAAAGATATATTGCATAAGATTTTCTTCATTTTATAAAATGCAGTTTTTGCCTGTCCTCTTTTCGATAGTGGTGAGGAAAGATAATTTAAAATTTAAAAGTTAAGTATCTTCATGCCTTCTTTAATAATGTCACAATTTATAGACAACTTTTCTTGATTTTCGCTGCGGCACCTCTGGCATACGCACCCAGTTTGAGAACCTGTGCTGTAATGCCTCGGTCAAGACCTTCCCAGCTGCGGGTCATGTGCCTTGCGTTGGTTTCGACAGTGGTATCAAGAAAGCAGACCTTCCAGAAAGCAATGGCAAACTACTGGACGTAAATTTGACTAGAAAAACTTCACAACAGCCAGGGGATGTTGGGGTTCATTCTGCAATGTCCTGTAAAGGATACGCAACTAACCTAGACGAGAGAAGGAAACTTATAAATTAGTAATATTATAAGTATAAAGTGATCTTTTGACAAATTATAATTAAAAATAGACATTAAATATTCCACTGGTTTTTCAGTATATCTTTCTTTGAATTCGATATGGACCCAGCTAGCTAGAGGTCACTGGCTCAGAGATGTCACCTGCCCAGCGATGTCACCGCACATCTCTGTCATGTCACCGATGTTTTCATTCTTGGTGTGGTGTGGAGAGACATGAATTATTTATGCTGAATAGGCAGGGATTGTGTCTTTGTACACACTGATGATAAACTTAACAAGACAGGGAAAGAATGTGAACAGGAAGACAATGCAGTAACTGTAACATACTCTGAGGAAAAAAGGGCTTTCAGTCTATCAGGAGAGAACAGAATCAGGCCAGAGATGAGTTCCACTTACTTGACCAGCAAGGAAAGGTCATCATTCTATACTTCAGCACAGGACATAACAGAGAAGACCACCAGTTACTTTACTGCCAAGGACAGGTCATCATTCTATACTTCAGCACAGGACATAACAGAGAAGACCACCAGTTACTTGACCGGCAGGTCATCATTCTATACTTCAGGGCAGGACATAACAGAGAAGACCACCAGTTACTTGACTAGCATGGACAGGTCATCATTCTATACTTCAGGACAGGACATAACAGAGAAGACCACCAGTTACTTGACCAGCAAGGACAGGTCATCATTCTATACTTCAGGGCAGGACATAACAGAGAAGACTACCAGTTACTGGACCAGCAAGGAAAGGTCATCATTCTATACTTCAGCACAGGACATAACAGAGAAGACCACCAGTTACTTGACCAACAAGGACAGGTCATCATTCTATACTTCAGGGCAGGACATAACAGAGAAGACCACCAGTTACTGGACCAGCAAGGAAAGGTCATCATTCTATACTTCAGGGCAGGACATAACAGAGAAGACCAAAACAGTTACTGGACCAGCAAGGAAAAGTCATCATTCTATACTTCAGCACAGGACATAACAGAGAAGACCAGCAGTTACTTGACCAGCAAGGAAAGGTCATCATTCTATACTTCAGGGCAGGACATAACAGAGAAGACCACCAGTTACTTGACCGGCAAGGAAAGGTCATCATTCTATACTTCAGCACAGGACATAACAGAGAAGACCACCAGTTACTTGACCAGCAAGGACAGGTCATCATTCTATACTTCAGCACAGGACATAACAGAGAAGACCACCAGTTACTTGACCAGCAAGGAAAGGTCATCATTCTATACTTCAGCACAGGACATAACAGAGAAGACCAGCAGTTACTTGACCAGCAAGGACAGGTCATCATTCTATACTTCAGCACAGGACATAACAGAGAAGACCGCCAGTTACTTGACCGGCAGGTCAGGTCATCATTCTATACTTCAGCACAGGACATAACAGAGAAGACCACCAGTTACTTGACCAGCAAGGAAAGGTCATCATTCTATACTTCAGCACAGGACATAACAGAGAAGACCACCAGTTACTTGACCAGCAAGGACAGGTCATCATTCTATACTTCAGCACAGGACATAACAGAGAAGACCACCAGTTACTTGACCGGCAAGGACAGGTCATCATTCTATACTTCAGGACAGGACATAACAGAGAAGACCACCAGTTACTTGACCGGCAAGGACAGGTCATCATTCTATACTTCAGCACAGGACATAACAGAGAAGACCACCAGTTACTTGACCGGCAAGGACAGGTCATCATTCTATACTTCAGCACAGGACATAACAGAGATGACCACCAGTTACTTGACCGGCAAGGACAGGTCATCATTCTATACTTCAGCACAGGACATAACAGAGATGACCACCAGTTACTTGACCGGCAAGGACAGGACATAATAAACTCAACAAGCATATGCACAGACTTCATCTTGGTAGTTCATCATTGTGCCATTGGTGGCGGCTGTACACAGAACATGTTGTGCAAGAGTATCCCTTGTACAGCCCATTGAGAGTTAGTACTGGCCCATTGAGTCAACATTGTAAGAGTTGTATGGAACCAGTGTGCAATACCCCCATCTTTTTTTTAAGGACACATTTTATTTCGTGGCTATTGTAACAGACACTTTTCGATGAGTACTGGCATCTTTTTAGAAACTTTCTGGTGAGTACCAGCACCTTTTTTTCTTGACAAGAAAGCCTGCATGGAACTAAAGAAGATCTCAGTATAAATCAAGGAAGTGATCAAAGAAAGTAGAAGAAGACTTAAATGTGGAAGAGGAGAGACAAATGAGAATGATAGGTATATTCAGTATTTTTATCACCCTCCATGTTTCTATATTCTAGAGAGGCCTTGCATGTCCTAGTGATCCAAAGAACTGATTACATTACTGGAATTCTAAGGATAGTTATTTAAATGAGACACCATTTCCTGCCTTGTAGGTGTGGGAGCTGTTGCCTTGCAAATTTTGGGACTGTTGCTTTGTAAGTGTAGAGACTGTTGCCTTGTAGTTGTAGGGACTGTCACAAGCCAGGAGAGACACATTTAAACACCTGTTGAAATAGGTAGGATGTACCTGGGTCACCAGCAAGTAGACTGTACACACAAACTGTCTGCCGATTTTAGGGCTGTGTGTGTGTGAGTGTAAGAATGTGAGTGTATGTGTTAGTGAGTTTGAGTGAGTGTATGAGCAAGTGTGAGTGAGTATGTGCTTGTATGTGTAAGTGTGGGTGAGTGTGTGTGTGTGTATGGGTGAGTGTGAGTGAAAGTGTGTGTGCGAGTGTGAGTGAGTGTTGCCCCCGACGGCTCTTCTCAGGTCCCGCCGTAAAATGCCATCAGTTCTCAAACCAGTGATGGTTGCACAAGAGAAATAGTTGACAGAGAAAAGAAAACTAGCTAGCAAAAAAAAAAAAAAAGACTGTTCGCTTACTGTCGACTTCCACGAAAAAAGAGCTGCACACACGGGCCTTAAATAAACAGGAGCCGGTTGTCCGCATGGTGTGTATAGATGTCGAAGGAGAAGGAATGCATATCCTAACATACCTAGAACATAGGACAGCCTGTGGGAACGGCCACAGCATGAATGG
>CAJHNH020008450.1:997797-1076083 GCA_905116865.2 Candidula unifasciata | reverse complement strand
CGCTGTCGTAAACCAGACTAAATGAAGGTATCGGTCAAACAAACCAAAATCGTCAAGCTGCTGAACAGCAGTTTTTGTCGTTCTCCAGCCTATCACACTCCAATTCACTGGTACTCGGGTGGCTTACAAGGTTCAGTTCTCTCTCTGTCTCTCTCATTGTACCCCACAAGGACATCACACAAACGATCAACACCCGGCAACACAATGTGCCACATTGCGGATGAGGCTCACCCGTGAAGAGGCCCAAGAAACCCCTTTCAGTTGTTATAGCCATATTTATGGCATGGCCAGATTTATGGCCCCTGGCAAAAGCCAGGGTGGGGCTTTAAATAACGAAAAATTGCATCCTGCATGGGGACGACTCGATACCAATAGGTTCAATTTCAGGACTGTGAGTATTACTAATGAAAATACTTTCCAGGGCTAATGGTTTAGAAAATTATTATATTAAATTTTGAGTACTGAGGCTAAATGGTTTATCTCAGATAATGGCACAGTTAGAAGCCTTATGTGTATATGAACAATCACTTAAGTTTCCCAAAAATTCTAAGTCGCTGCGCCTTTTTTGAATTACATTTTTTCTACGGCTCCCTAACCTAAGTAAAAGTATGACTATTCGTATGTAAGAGATTAAAAAAAAATAATGAAACTTATGTATCTTCAAATATTTTGTGGCGCCCCTGTGAAGAGGTCGCGGCTCCCTGAGGCGCCGCGGTGCACAGTTTAGGAATCACTGACTTAACAGATGGAAAACTGTACATAGTAGGGTTTGTGGTCTTGTAAAATGTTGCAATAAAAAAATGTATACATCATTAATATTTGTAAATGAGTTCTTTTTGTATTCTTCTACATTTTTTTTGCAAATGCTTTTTAAAAAACATTGGTCTATTGTGCTGTGGTTTACATTTAGGCTGCCATATCACAAGACATCCAATTTCAAGCCCCTAATTAATAACACTTTACAACATGCTCATTAACTGTTCCCAGAGGGTTTAGCATCACAGGCCCAAGGGGTAGTCAAGAAAGACGTTAAATTGGCGCATCTTGCGTTCATTGGGCTTCTAGGTAGGAATCTATGAACATATGATGCGTTCCTTGGGACTCCAGAGTTAAGGAGCAGTAGATTTATTTTTATTTTCCTCAAAATTGGGCCTCTGTCCCACATGGAAAAGGCCAAAATGACCACCCAGAAAGTATTTTGAGAAGTAAAGATGGTTGCCAGGATATACACCATGTCATTCATTGAGTGTCTCTTCTTCTTAGCATTCACCAATTGTAAACTCTGGGAAAAAAGTTCTGGTTGTTCATCCACTTATCCTTTTCTGAACTTTGGTCCTGTTCCGGAACCTGAGTTGTACAAGCACATATATTTGACAAGAATAGGAGTTGTTATCATAAAAAACACTTGGAGACACATTCAGGGGGAGATCGGACCACTTCTGGTCATGTCTAATGTGCAAGGAAGGTGGTATTTAAATGAACAATGATTTTACAAATCTGGCTTGTTTGTATGCCTATGTTGGTTCCTTAACTCTCAGGCAGATGCACTCTGACTTAGAGGGAAACACCCCTAATCTTGTATGATATGTGGTGTCGCAGGTCCATTCCTCCCCCCCCCCCCCCCAAAGGGGGCCGCAGAATCCACGGATGGAATTGAGTGCCAACCATCCTTGTGTAGGGTCCAAGAATAGACCCATTGCTCCCCAACAAACATGTCATAAGAGTCTACTAACTGGGGGCTTCCTTTGCAATCAAAGTGCATCTGCCTGAGAGGCAAGAAACCAACAATCTGCATACAAATAAGTCAGATAAGTAAATGGAGAAAACAGACTTTAATCAGTATCCACAGTGGTATTCTCTCTGCCGATCACTGCAGGATTCAACAATAATGTATTAGCACACACTCCCCGTGTGTAGGTGCTCCACTCCACAGCTGTAGTTTACGACATGCCCAGCTCTAATTGGCAAAATCAAATGCTTGTCAACTCGTGCGACCAGTAATATAAAAAACGGAATGATTTGTCTGTAAGACAGGCGTGACCCTTCCACCCATATCCCTTTCCATAACGGTATGTCCAGATGGCAGGCCGATTCCAACGCCACCACAGATCTTCTTTGTCAGTCAGGGATAACAGCATCGCATAATTATTGCGACAAGGCCTGCTGCTATGGAGAATACCATGATGTTGCAGGAAACTGACACAACTGTCCTTGTCAGGCATGGCAGCTGCTAATTCCAACAAATTATTCCTCCCCACGCCACTTAACTTCAAAAGTGGTTGATGATGTCTAAACACAAATGCACTGGATCGCAAATGATTCCTTCCCACGCCGCCTAACGGCAGAAGTGGTTGATGATGATTATGACAAAGCACAAATGCACTGGATTGCAAATTATTCCTCCCTGAGCCGCTTAATGGCAGAAGTGGTTGATGATGATGATGACAAAACACAAATGCACTAGATTGCAAATTATTCCTCCCCACGCCGCTTAACGGCAGAATAATGATGATGATGATGACAAAACACAAATGCACTGGATTGCAAGTTATTCCTCCCCACACCGCTTAATGGCAGAAGTAGTTAATAATGATGATGATGACAAAATGGCAAATTATAAACAACACACTCTGCGCGAATTCCCCATCTCATCACTATTCACTACACGTAATGTAAACCCACGGCCTTCTCTATATAAACTGGAAGTTATTCCAGCAAAAGTAAAGAAATATTAGTGCAAACTTTGATCCTGAGAGGGTATTGCATTAGAAGACCCGGAGAGGGGGGGGGTGACATTTTTACTTTATCAAATGAAAATACTGCTGGCAAATTATAAACAACACACTCTGCGCGAATTCCCCATCTCATCACTAGTCACTACACGTAATGTAAACCCACGGCCTTCTCTATATAAACTGGAAGTTATTCCAGCAAAAGTAAAGAAATATTAGTGCAAACTTTGATCCTGAGAGGGTATTGCATTAGAAGACCCTGAGGGGAGGGGGGGGGGTGACATTTTTACTTTATCAAATGAAAATACTGCTGTGAAACATACACATATCATACATAAGGACAATATAGATGATTGATGGTTATTATTACTATTAGTAGAATGCTACAACATATAATTATACTGTTATTTAATAATTAGGAAACAAGCAGTCAATATCAAATTGATATGTGCAATAATTTTTCATCAGAGCAGTTTTCTTAACAGTACTTATAGCACTACTAAATATTTATCATCAAGGTGCAAACAGCACAAACAAATTTGTCCGGTTTCCTCTTGTTGGATGAAATCAGTTCCTTATCATTGTGAATTTTTTAGGTAACTGTTAAAAAAATACATCACACATATTTCTGAACACTGCATGCAACAACGCGTATAAGAATCATGAATGGTATATTATTTCAAAGGTAAGTGAAGCACATTAAAGCAGACCATATTACTGCAAATGCTGTGCAACATACACATATCAAACACAAAAATTCCCCATATAGAAACTGGGTCTCATTGTTCAAAACAATGTCTGGAACAAGACTAAAGCCCAGAAGTAGATGAACAACCAGAAGTTTCTGCCAGAGTTTACAGCCAGTGTTCGCGAAGCAGGAGATGATTCACAAAAATGAACACAGACTGTACAACTGCAAATATGCATAAGAAGTAGATGAACAACCAGAAGTTTCTGCCAGAGTTTACAGCCAGAGATCGCAAAGCAGAAGATGATTCACAAAAATGAACACAGACCGTATAACTGCAAATATGCATAAGAAGTAGATGAACAACCAGCAGATGATTCACAAAAATGAACACAAATGGTTGAGGATTAATATTATTAGTATACTTCTACAACATATAATTATACTGTTAGTCAACAATTAGTAAAGAGGCAAAGAGTGACTTGTTATGAGAGGTTAGTTAGTAAATAAAATATTGTTTTTATCCACTTACCAAGAGCTCTGAAATATCTTGACACAATTTATCCACAGTGTAGTTGCACCATTTATGCACAGTCAATATAAAAGCAATAGTTTTCTTCCAACACAAGATAGTTTGCACCCGACATCTGACATTCTCCTAATCTGGCTTCTAAAGTACCATTTTGTATTACCCCAAAAGTAAGATTTCCACATTCATGGTAAACAAAAGATTAACAGCCATTTCAAAAAAAAAAAAAAAAAAATCCAAACTACTGACTAGACACAGTGACACACACATCACTGTTTACCGTGAATTTAAATTCAAATGTCTGTAATCTAACAGCAAAGTTTGAAAATCTTGTATATCCACTTCACAATATCCGCTTGTTGATTTGTAATACGAATACGTTCAGAACACAGAACTTTGTAAACACGTTAAAATGTCACACAATGCAACACATGAAAACGGCTTGCAGTAACAAATTTTCTAGGGGACTTCGCCAAAATGTCACGTGATTTAGTCAGAAGGACCTATATACAGAAGGACCTGTGTAAACCTCAACAATACAACACACTCTGCGCTACGTAATGTACCGAGAATCTTCCATTCCATCTTATCACTGCCTAAAATATCTGCTAATTTTGGAACACCCCTGAGATATTAGACTGTCCCGTGACCTTTGACATGGGGGGGGGGGGGGGGGTTAAGTACACAAGCACCGAACTTTTGTAGCACCGGCGAAGATCCTGAAATACTTTTGGTAGATTTTGAACCCACAAATTTGCCCGGGCAGCGCCGTTATGCTACTCTTTTTCATTTCCAACTGCCAAGGGATTTTTACGTGCGCAGCAATACACACGGGTGTCCGATCTTACTACCCACATCCCAGACTTCACCGGGGCCTAGACACCAGACCCTAGCACTTGAGGCAGACACCATGCCTCGAGACAACTCAGCCACTTCCCGAGTTATTTTCACTAAGCCTTTCAGTTGTTACAAACGTTGCCGGAAACTTCATCCACAGTTTCAAGCAGTCTTGCTTTTTTTTTTTTACAAAATGGTTTTCACCGATGTCACATTTTTGGGGATACTGGATTGCTTTTTTCGTTTCATTACTTGTAAATTATCTTGTCTTGAAACCTCTATGATTAATTATACAATATGCCCGTGTGGGTTCCTATGCCCTATTATAGGGGAAACAAGAATACACCCACTGCCTACCGAAAAGCATGTCGTAAGAATCGACTAATTGTGAGCTTACTTCGTGTGGGGAAACAAGACTAGACCCCAACGCCTCATGAGACGCATGTTCTCAAAAGCGACTAATTAGACGGGGGGAGGGGGGAGAGGTAACCTTTGAAATAGGAATCCATCTACCTGAGAGGTGAGGAACTAAGTCTGCATACCCAAAAAAAAAAAAAAAAAAATTAGCGGAGACTGCTTCTGCTTCTGCTCCAGGAACTTGTACTTTTATTTCTCCCATCGAATATGCTCTTGCCACCCTCACTGCCAGCCATACTCAAATTGAAAGACTCGAGAAGGTGCAAAATGAAGCAATGCGCATTATTCTGGGGTGCATTGTGTACATTCTTGTGTATCGATGAGGTACCTTCTTGACTTCCCTACCATGAACTACAGGATCAAGATCTGGAGGGCTCGTGCATACCTCAAGATAAGCTTAGATCTGAAGCACCCTTTGCACCACATGCTCTTCAAGAAACAGGGCAATAGGCTTAAAAGGGGCAAATCTTGGCTGGGTAGGGCAGAGGATGACATCATGCAGGTTTGCAGCCTTACAGACACCCATCCAAATGAAGAATGGAGACCAGCGTCTAAAGCGCCCAATCTCATATTCTCCTGTGTCGTGACGCTCGATAGGAATTGTCGGGGGCAGAATCCAGCTGCTGCCAATGCTGAGGAATGAGCGCTTATCGGTGACAAGTCAGATGAGAGAGATGTGGCGATCTTCACAGACGGGATCGTTATACGAGGACATAAGAGTGCATGGGCATTAACAGCTCGCTTTTCAGACAGAACAGTTCAAGAAGCCAGCGGTGCCTTCTCCATGACCAGCAGCAGCATGACGACGATGGAAGTGATGGCGGTGACATAAGCTTTCATGTGGCTAGAATCACAGGTCTATTCCCTCGTGTGTGTGCTGAGTGATTCTATGAACATGATCTGGCGGGTCGAGGCAGGCAGTGGTTTGAGTCATTGCAAAACTCTCCTGTGTGTGCAGTAACCTTCATATTCGTCCCAGGGCATGCAGGCGCTGTTGGTAATGATAGAGCTGTCAGACTGGCAGGTGCTGCATTAATTGAAGATGGCCGTCCCATGGAACACGCAGACACATTACTGCTAAGAATACGCGAATTGGGAGTTGAGCCTGGCACAGCCAAGCATGAGAAGCACACCGGAAGTCTTGTTAACCAACATAGGACTGGCACTATTAACTGCACAACGCTGATTGAATATGAATATGTTGAGAGGGGAATCTGAGCGCCTATGGATGTGTCCGGAGTCCTGTGAAGATAATCTAACTCATATAACTCATTTTTAAAAAAAAGTCTGATCTGCAACGCCATGTGCACTCAAAACCTAAGTTCTGGAAAAAGACTAAAGTCCAGAAGTGGACGTGCAACTAGAATTTTCCGCTAGAGTTTACAGAATGTAAACACAAAGAAGAAAGAGAACAAGAAGAGCTACATCGATATTCAAAATTCATTCCTTGTTTTAGCATCGATTATAGCGAGGGCGTTCTCCCTTAATGAAGTTTACTTTCACAAAACCGGAAGTCGAGTGGGCTGATGCAAGACACGATCGGAGCGTGCGAAATCTTTGACAACTTCACTCGTCTCTCAATATCTGATCAGTCCCCACGCAAATACATACAGTGATAACGCCAGCGCAACAACACAATGGCAGATGAAGATTTGGTAAAGGATTGTTTGTAATATTTTAATGTTTGTTAATAATACTGTATTGAAAATGGCTATCGCTATCTCTGACTTAAATAGTATTTAAATTTTAAAGTTCATCCTAATCTCTATACTATCAGCTGATTTCTCTCGCCGTGGTAGTGGTCGTCTACCGGTCGGGCGGTCGTATACATATATTATACATGCTTAAATTTGTAAATGAGAATTTGAAGCAATAGGAAACTTAAGATCGAATATAAGTGAGCTCACATGCATTAATCGCGATTTAGATAAGAAAAATCACTGGTTTTGAGTAAATTAAGTTATTATTTTAAAGTTAAAGAGAAAATGAAACACTACAGTGACTAGTGGAGTCAGTACCACAAGTACCGTGCACAGAAATGAAAGTAAAGCAGTTCAAAGATATCATAAGATTTATTTCTGACAAATAAGGCAGGAAGACCATCAGCTCCGACACAGATTTAAATTAGCAATAATGTTCTACGGACTGATGAACTGGCAGCTGTTGATGTTATTGTTAGACTTGCTGACTTAGACTATATATATATTGATTAATAATAATAATATTAATAAAATACAGTGGTTGCAATGGCTTGCTACACATAGATTAATACTTGACACAGTAGAATGTTCTTCTTGTTGCAAACGTTCGATATCATGAGTTTCGCAATTCGACTGATGTGACAGATTTTCTTGGTGGTGTCAAGGCTAGAGTCACTGTTAGCCCTAACCCTAACAGTGACACCCAAACAATTGAAGGGGTATGGATGCAACTCAAACAGAAGCAACTGTTGAGGCCCTGTCAGGGTAGGTTTTTGACCTAGATAATTTGGGACTGTTTTCAGATGAGTGCCAGATATTAGAATGCAGCCACAACTGACATCACTGCCGCTTGAAAAATCTGATGTGAAAGTAAGAGGGCGCCCATTGAGAAGATAGACTGATCACATTAAAAAGTAGAAAACATGCATCTACGTGAAATGACAGTGGGCATATTATTGTATGTATGTGGTGCTGCGTACACGAGTTACATAGAGTAGAAGATGGTAGTCTTAGTTTCAGCTTCATAGCAAACAGGTCACCCTTTCTTTGCTCCGCTTCTGTGCTAATGAAAAACACACAGAATCTTTAACACAAACAGTCTGACATTATAAAGGCAGTTTATCATTGACAGTAGCGGAAGTCACCAACAGATCTGCAGTTGCCCACGCCATCAATTTTAATCACATACGGGCACCACCAACACTGAGACGACAGGCATCGTGCCATTTTCTGAATCTACAATTCACACCACCACGTTGGTCACAGTCGTATAAACATTCCAAATGAAATCCGCAGCTCACAATGTCACGCTATGCATTCAACTCAGAAGCTGGGCGACGAAACTATATCCAGTCTACAAATGGCAGAAGCAAAAAATTTGCCTCGGCTCCAAACAGTGCCCCTGCCTAGCGACCATTTTGACCGGAAAAGTAAAAGATAAAAACAGGCAAACCTACAGACACTTGATGTCTGCAAGCGGAAAGATGAATGAAGACGGGCGACATCTGCAGCAGACCTCTGTGTCTCGGAAAACTGAAAAATTTTTTTTTGTGTGCTGTTTATCATCATCATCATGTGCCCTGCCAACTGGTAAAGATGCTCATGCGTCTCCATAGATCACGATCCCTGGTTGCCTGAAATAGCTCACTTGATTATATTCTTCCATGTCATCATTTCAGTCCATCCAGCATCATCTCTCTTGGTCTGCCTCTACCCTTTTTTTCCAATGATCTTTCTGGTTGTCACGATGTTCTCCAATGTCTCTCTTCTCATTATATGGCCAAAGAACAGTGTTTCTCTCTTTCTTATTGTTTTATATAGAGATCTGCTTTCATTAGCTTCTTTCAAGCAATCGTTGTTAGTGACTCTGGCCATCCAAGGTATTTGTAACATTGGTCTCAGAAACCACATCTCCCTTGCTTCCAAATTCTTCTTAATTTGTTCACTGACATTCCAAGATTCGCTTCTATACAGCAAAACAAGTTCTATGTAACATTTTAGCACTTGCTCTCTTTGGTGCTGTACAGTCTTGTGAAATGTTTGTCTACTCATGAACTTTCATTTTGACTCCCACCCCAGTGTGGTTCCGGGTCCCCTTTCTGGAGAAAACAAGAATCGACCCACTGCCTCCCAGACAAGAAATTCCAGATAAATTTGACTAAAAAGCTCAACAAAACGGGGAAACATTGCCTCCCAGACAAGCATGTTGTAGAAGTTGACTAATTGGAGGGCTTCCTTTGAAGTCAAGAGTTCATCTGCCTGAGAGGCAAGGAACTTATAGTCTGTATACAAATAATACCAGCTCAGTAAAACAGATGTGCACGCAGCACTAAAGTTCTGGAACAAGACTAAAGACCTGAGGTGGACGCAACCAGGACTTTTCCGCTGGAGCTCACAGCTAGTGAACACGAACAAGAAGAAGATGCATGCATAGTTGTTTTATACATCTGGCTTATTTGTATGCAGACTGCTGGTTCCTTGTCTCTGAGGCAGATGCGCTTCGACTTTGAAGGAAATGACCCTAATTAGTTGCCTTCTGTGACATGCTTGTTATTGGTGCAGTGGGTCTATTCTTTGTTCTTCAAAATGGATCACAGAAACCCGGTTATCAAAAACTGTTAACCTCTTTACAATTGATTCTCTTTGCTTCCAGTTGCCCTTTGACCCCACCATGAAGAAGAAGAAAAAGAAGAAGAAAACTGGATTTGACCTAGACGCTGCAATGGGTGAGGATGGTGGTGCTGCTGCTGATGGGCAGCCGACTCCTGCTCCATCTGCCCCAGAGGAAGAGGAGGAAGAACAAGTGGATTCCCAGTCAGCACAGGAAAAATCAGCAGATGGTAAGAGATGTCCTTTTAAGTAAAAGTAAAGCTTTTCATGCCTTCACACATCCTGGGCATATCGGGCTGGACCTATTTAATAGATAAATCGGCACCGTGTGGGTGGATGATGTGGCCAGCATCACACTAGCTGCCTTTACTACTTGGGTTTTTACCTGGTACCTAATTCAAGCTGGGAGCCAAGGTAATTTTTGTGTGAGGGGTCTAGCAATATGTTTTTTAGTCATATTTCTGTACAGGTTTTTTTAAAACAGTCTTATGACAAATCTTTGGACCTTCAAAGATGCAAACAGCGGGGAATGGAGAGAGAAGCAACAACGAAATTCACAATTTGTTTAAAACACCACTGATCACTGGCATCATGAGAGCTATTAGACTGAAATGGTTGAGGCATTTTAAAAGAATGTCAGATGGCAGAGAAGTAAAAAAATCTATACACAAGGGAGATGAATGGTCATAGACCAAGAGGCAGATCAAGAAGAAATGGAGAGATATCTGCAGCAATGAACCTCAAGGACTCTAAATACTGAAGAAGAAGAAGTCATATTTCTGTGTATTTGACTAAGTGGCTAGAATGCTGGGCTCATGCGAGACTAGGGTTTGAATCTTCGATAAGGTGACAGTTTGTTTTGTTATAACAACAACATCCTGACCTGCTCAGTTCGTGCCGACTACACTAGCCAGATTTCCCTAAATCCTTTGGCCCAAAACTTTCCTGTCCCAACACCACAAAAAATTTAAATAATTTACCCCCCCCCCCCCCCCCCCTTCCGGTTTGTATATAAAAAAAAAACTGCCAATTTCCTCATTAAACATTCCAGGGGTAAGCTAGAGAATAAAACATAGAATTTTTGTAATTGTTAATTATAGTAAATTATAGAATAATTTTTTTTTTTTTAGAATGTTGTTTCTAATTTAATTTCTTGGAATTTTCCACTTTCAGTTAAAAATATTAGTGGAATGTCCCATTTTCAGGTCCAGATTAAACGTAAATTCAGGCAGTACAAAAGTGTTTCTAGTCAGATTATATTTTATTTGATGTATTTGTCAGACACATAGACATATTTATTGGGTGTACACAGCTACAGATACTGAAATCCCTGGGTGGGGGGGAGGTGGTTGCCCCAGAGAGGGCATGTGTTGAGCTGTGTGTTATAACAAAAGATAGAACTTTGCATGATTGGGTTGAAGTTCTATGCTTCATTGGGGGATACAGGTCAGAATAGAACTTTCTGTGGCAAAGAATACCAGCACGCTACAAGAGCTGATTGTGGAAGAAAACCAGACCCATGAGCAGATTATGCCTTGCTGCTGAAGAGGAGGACGGAGTGCTTATGGGGGTGTCCCAAATGCTGTGATGTCGATTCTCACTTATGCCTTAGTAGACTAAAATTGCAGTGGCCACTTTAAAATGGTTTAGAAGGAACAGTTATGGACAAGACAGGTTGACCAGCATAAGAGAAAATCTTCGCATTTACTGGCTGTAAACTCTGGTGGAATGTTCTGGCTGTTTGTGTTCATGTCCTGGGTTTTAAGTCTTGTCCCAGAACCTGAGTGTTGCGTGCATATCCATTTTACAGATCTGGCCTCTTTGTATGCAGAATCTTGGTTTCTTGCCCCTCAGGTAAAAGTACAAGATGCCCCCACTCAGTCAACTCCCCTGACATGCTTGTTGGGGAGGCAGTGGGTCTGTTCTTGTGTTCCCCAGGAATCCACACAGGACATAATGATAAATGATGGGGGAGGGTGGGTCCATGCTGAAGTAATGGAGCCATTCAGCCTCATTTGAAGGTTGTGTTTTTATTTCATAGCCGCATTGTTCAGTTCAAAAGTGCAGTTTTTAAAAGAGACCTTTGGGGGTCCTGCTGCGGTGTTTGTTCTTGCCCAGGTGGCTGGTTGTTCTGTGGACAACTGAGGCATATAGGATTAAACCTGGTGCAGTGAAGTAAACCCTCCTAACTTCACAACCTTTAGTTTGTTAATGCCAGCCATCTCACTGCCATGACCCTTAATATGTGGGAAACAAAGAGGGAGGGAGGGGGCAGGGTGACAAACACTACTAATGGACACAGAACATCAAAGGCACCTTTGAGATGCAGAAGCCACACCCATTGTGCACCAGGAACCCAAGGGGCAGGCTGGTCAGAACCTATTAAAACATCTCCATGGTCATCCTAAAAGCCTTGTTCATTGCACATCGGGCAACATCAAAAGTGCTGTAATATCCTGAGTATCTCTTTGTGTTTTGTGTGTGCTAACAACTGCCAGTCTGTTCTGGTTTATACAGTGAGGGATTGTCGCTGCATGGTTTTCCTGTCTTGCTGCTCCAATTAGTACACCCAGAATACGCAGTATGTTTAGTCAAGAATCGTTTTCCACGAAATTGAAAACCTCACAGCCTTTACTTTCTTGCGTGGATTTGCTGACGTCTCTCCTGTCCAAAGATGGCCCGTTCTTGATAGTCGCACCGCCAGCCAGCGTGTCTGCTCTCTCATTGTCTTTCACGCAAGCATACTTTGGAACAAAAATGTTGCTTTTGCAAACCACTGCATGCTATATCGGATGGATCCAGAATTTTGCAAATACCCCGGATCTTCTGTAGCATGCTTGAGTCGCTAAGCAGGAGTGCATTGGTGACTTCCTGGGGCCTTTATGACAGCCGTGATCTCTATCGTCATACTGGTGGTAGTAGAAGTCAAGGCTCCACTGTCTTCTGTAGTGACCTTCCATTTGGTTCGTGCCTAAAAATGACAGGTGGTCTGACCGACTTAGGATTGTTTCCTTCACAGTTGAAGTGCATCTGCTGGAAATGCATAGAACCATCAATCTGCACACAGATAAGCCAGATCTGTAAAACTGTTGTGTACACAAGCTCTGAACCAAGACCAAAGTGCACAAGTTGATGAGCAATTAGGGCTTTCGGCCAGAGTTTCTAGCCACTGAGCACAAACAGGGCATGCATAAAACAGAACTGAAGGATATACTTTCACTGTGCTGTGATGTCTATTGCAGTCTTTTCAACAACTGTACACTCTGATACCATTTTTTTTCTTGCTGTTGAATTCTGGGTGTTTGTGTGTCTGGTGTGCAGATTTCTCCATGGACTTCATGAGTATGAAAAAGAAGAAGAAGAAGAAAAAGGCTTTGGATCTGGATGAAATTGGGGATGCCTTGCCGGTAAGAATTTGTAGATTTAATTTCCTACTCATTATCCTTAGTCTGTGCTTTGAGTAACTGGTTTAATTTCTCCTGATACAGTTATGAGAATATCTTTTGTTGCTTTTAAACTTACTATAATAGTAGTTTGGCCATGGTTTGTCTGTAAATTTAAGGGAGCTGAGTGGTCTCAAGGTTTGGTGTCCACCTTGAGTGCTGGAGGTTCCAGATTCAACGACTATTGAAGGCTGGGATTTTTTTCACGTGGAATTCTAGTAATTTCCCTATGGCCTCCAGGTTTAAGATCGGATGCCCATGTGTTATCTTGAGCATGTAAAAAAAATATTCCCTTGGCAGTTGGAAGTAAAAAAAAGAGTAGCTAACAGCACTGACCGGGCACAGTTTGGAGTTGACAAATCTACCCAGAGTATTTTAGGATTCTCACCAGGGCTACAGAGTTCATGGGCTTATATTCTTCAGACTCAAGCTTGAGTTAGAAATAGAGCAGAGCACCTATGGCTTACACCGTGTGCCATGATGTTGATCCGACGAGTAAATATAAACATGTATGCAAATTTGCTGTAGTATTTTTTTTTTATGGGGGGGGGGGGGGGGGGGGTCCCATATGGCTGTAAAATCTGAGGTACAAATAAGAGATGCAGCAGTTTGAGGGCTTTACAACTAATCTTTGGGCCTAACAAAGATGAAGATGAGAATGGAGAGAGAAGCACCAACAACAGTTCTTAATCTGTTTGTCACCACTGACTACAGGCATTCTGAGGGCTAAGACTAAAAATGTTAGGGAATCCAAAGAGAATGGTAGATAACAACAATTACAGTGATGAATGGGGGGTAGACCAAGAAGTCGATAGAGATGAAATGCAGGCAGATCTACAAACAGTTGGAGCCACTAGCTGGAGCAAGGCCAGTTACAGAGATGAATGGAGGTTGGTATCTTATGAGCCTTAAGGGCAGGGCATATTGTAGATTTGACTGGCTTGTATGAAAGCTTACAACATATTGTAGATTTGACTGGTTTGTATGTAAGTTTACTTTAACATATTGTAGATTTGACTGCTTTGTATGTAAGTTTACTATAACATATTGTAGATTTGACTGGTTTGTATGTAAATTTACTTTAACATATTGTAGATTTGACGGGTTTGTGTGTAAGCTTACTGTAGCATATTGTAGATTTATTTGTAAGCTTGCTGTAGCATATTGTAGATTTGGTTTATGTGATTTTGTCACTTTCCAGTGCACTTTGCTAGCTCCAAAAGGGCTTCAGTCTCCTCCCATTGACACAGGAAGCATCTAAACATGTTCCTGGATTAAGTTTTGTGTGTGCAGACTGTTAGTTCCTTGCCTCTCAGGCAGATGCACTTAGACTCTAAAGGAAATGTCAGTTCTACAGTTGGCCATGACTCCCAGCTTCAGACCTTTCTCAGAGAAGACTGTAGAGAGATTTAGTTAGGTATTAACCCTACCAGACCGCTGACCCAATTTTTTCAGGAATTTCTTAACCTGACACTATACCGCTGTCCCTAATTTTCGACAATTTTCGTAGTATGTTAAAAAGATGCGCCGCAAACTCAAAATAACTAGCCAATCGTAATCGTATCTCGTGGATAGTCTTCCCAGATGTCCACCCACATGTGTTTGGATTAAATTTATGTTGTTTTGCGTGAAAAAATTCTGAAAATTCACAATGAAACGAGCAGCTGATGAACCAAGCACTTCGACGGGGAAGTAAAGTAGGTCTAAGCTTTTTACAGTCCAACAGGTGATCGATACTTTGGTTTATTCAGACTCTGCGGAGTCATAATTTCATGAAGAATACTTTCACAGTTAAAGTGACACATTCAGTGAGAGCTCGAAAAATGAGAATATTGAAAATAATAAATCTAGAGAAAGATCAATAGTAGGAGAAGGGGGGCGTGTCCCTCAAACAGCAACATCTGGTGTTCACTTTGTGAAACAAGGCTGATCCTCCTGAGTGGATTGGCACATAAAGGTGGAATATTGGCGCTAGATAAAAGATAAACCTATTTTCTACAATGTCTCCCAAGTTTCATCTTATTCTAGCCACTTCATGTTGGTTTTTTCGCATTAATGGACAGGAGCTCAGGTATGGGGGCAGCTAGGTTCAGGGGCTCAGGTCTGGTAGGGTTAATCATTATGGGCCTTGGCACCACCTTCTTTTCTATACTCCTGGAATACTTTAGCGGCGTCAGGGCAGGAAGAGATCTGTGGAATAGGTTCTTCTGTTCTCTACTCCTGGAATGCCTTGTGGTGTCAAGGCAGGAAATCTCTGAAACGGGTCCTTCTTGTATCTACTCTTGGAATGCCTTGTGGCGTCTGGGCAGGAAATCTCTTGAACGGGTCCTTTATGTATCTATTCTTGGAATGCCTCGCGGCGTCAGGGCAGGAAATCTCTTGAACGGGTCCTTTGTTTATCTATTCTTGGAATGCCTCGCGGCGTCAGGGCAGGAAATCTCTGGAACGGGCCCTTTTCTCTACACCTAGAATGCCTTGCCGCGTCAGGGCAAAAAGAAATCTCTGGAACGGGCCCTTTTCTCTACACCTAGAATGCCTTGCCGCGTCAGGGCAGGAAGAAATCTCTGGAACGGGTCCTTTTTTGTCTGCATCTGGAATGCCTCGCTGCACCAGGACAGGAAGAGATCTCTGTAATGGGCCCTTCTTTTCTGTATACCTGAAATGCGTCGCTGTGTCAGGGCAGGAAAATCTCTGGAACCGCTCTTCTATTCCACTTCATATAAAGTACTTCTCAGTGTCTCTATTTCTGTCTATCTTCTGCGTGGTCGATCTGTTACCATTGTATCTGTACAGTATTGCTCTCTGTAGTGCCCTATCTGATGCCAATCTTCTTACACAGCCAAACTATTTTGATTTGTTTTCTACCTATATAAAGTTCATTATTGGCTCTAGGCCCCCTGATATCATCGTTCTTGTCTATCTTTCCTCTGGCACCTCCAAGTGTGGCTATTCTGCATCCTGGCAGATGCTGTTTGTCATGGAGATGCAGGTTAGCATGCTGTAAGAATGGCTGTACTCAGGTTTCCTGTGTTTATAAGGTGCTCACTGACAGGCCTTGCACTCAGAGTCATGGGTTTGTTCCACGGCTGCAACCCTAATTTCATGAGTGCAATATTTACAGAGATCCCGGGAGATCTCTGGACCAGGATCTTCGCAGGAGCTATGGAGTTTGTGCTCTGTGTAGTGTTCTCAGCAGGTGGATTGCTGTTCTGTGGGATAAAACCTTGTGCAAATGAAGTCTATTCTCTCGACTTTAACTCAACCTTGTACGGTGCTTTTTTGTCATAGAAGTGCTAACAAATATGTATACGACTGTGTGTGTGAGTGATTTAGGGTGAGAGGAAATATGCCAGAAGGTATGTATGGGAGTGAGAGAGAAGTGAAACTTTAGCAACTGTAACTCATTCGCCTTTGCCTTTTGCTTATAGGAAACTACAGAAGTGGAAACCAGTCAGAAAGAGCCTGCAGACAGCGAATTCAGTTTTGATCTAGACTTCAACAAAAAGAAGAAAAAGAAGAAGCCAGTAAATATAGATGGTGGCCCCACGGAGGATGGGGCCGGAGAGGATGGTCAGTGATTTTATTTTACCCTTTTTGTTTAAGCCTGTCAAACGAGAATACTAAATCTAGTCACTTGTCTTCTTTTTGCGTTCACAGGCTGTAAACTCTAATGACAAAAAGTTATGGTTGTTCGTCCACTTTTAAATTTTCGTCTCGTTCCAGAAACTGACCGTTGAATGCACAACCATTTTACAGATCTGACAATAATGCAGATTGTTGGTTCCCTGCCTTTCAGGCGGATACACTCCAACTGTAAAGGAAGCCCCCAGTTAGTTGACATTTAAGAAATGTTTATTTGGGGGGGGGGGCAGTGGGTCAATTCTTGTCTCCAAAATGAGGCCCTTGAACCCACGCATGGAACTTCTGTTGTGACACAGTCCTGTAAATGCAGATATGTTGCAGTAACCTCAAAGTGAAAACTGTAGCTAAATTTTGTAGGTACAGTATGTGTTTGCACAGTTTTCATTATTCTAGGATATGAATATAGTATCTGGTTTTTTTTCATGATCTTAAGGGAATTTTAGAGCCTTGTCAGTTTCCTGTAAGCTTCAGTGATAGAGGTCATAGTTAGTTAGTCTTTCCTCTTGTGTCGAGTGCGGCACATAGGGCAGAGGTCGTGACTCTCCATACACGGCGGTCCGTTGCAATCCGTTGTAGGTCTTGGATGTTTCCAAATGAGGGCTTGGTAAGGAAGTCTTGATTTATCCATTCTAAGGACGTGGCCGACATAGTTCCAGCGGCGTTTTCGTATAAAATTAGACACATACTCTTGCCTGGATTCTTGCCTTATTTGTGTATTGGTTCGGAAATCTGACCATTTGAGGTCATAGGGTAAAGACATAAATCACCCAGTACACACTGTTGTAGACTTGGGTAATTTAATGCTTTCTTTTTTTAGTGACGTGTGTAAAATGTTTGTTTCTTAATGATTTTTTCCTTTCAGGAATTCCAACATATTCATGGCCCATTTTTTAGCATTCTGGGGAGGAAAGGGTTAAATTTAAATGTCCCAGCTCTTGATATAAATAAAAGTGAGCTGATAAAAAGTGCCAAATAAACAAGACTGTGACTAGAAAGCTGCGTGGACAAGCTCAGCTGTCTTGTCTGTTCTTTAGTTTATTACATACTTGTAAAGTATCCGCTGATAAACGTTCTTTTCTATCTGTGCTGGTTTTTCCAATTTTAGTTTTTTTTTTTCAGTCTAGTTTTTCCATTCTATCTTTCTAGTCCGGGGTAGTTAGCATCCTTTGGATATTTCTCCAGGCCATGCCGGTGTGTTGGGACATGAGCACGCAAATAGACTGACCCTGTCTGCACCATTTTGTGTTGAACTGATGTATGACAAGCTGGGTGTTGTGAGGGCCCTTTGGGAGAAAGTGAAGAGTGCCGAGGCCCAGATAGATCATTACGGTCTTTAATCCAAGCCCTTATGCAAGTCACCTTCATCCAGCTATTACTTTGGATAAACGTGGCCTTCATCACTCGTGATGGACAAAAAAACAAGAAGAGAAGTAAAGAACTGCAAGAATGAATCTACAGCAAGAATTCTAAAAATATTTTGGCCATACAAGATCACAAATGAAGAACTGAGAAGGAAACAGAATGTGCATCACTGGCAAATGTTATCAAAGTAAGACAATGGAGATGGCTTGGACATGTTTGCAGCTTGTGACACTCTGGCCAAAACAGCTCTCCGGTGGACAGCAGATGGGAAAAAGAGACGAGCGCGACCTAAGGAAACCTGGAGAAGGAAAATAGAATGGGAAATTAAGGAATGTAAACTGACATGGGATACCATGGGCAGAAAAGCACCAGACCGACAGCAATGGAGATCACTTGTGAATGTCTTATTTGTCAACAGCGACATGAAGAGGCAATAGAGATGGTCGTATAAGCAGAAAGTAAATATTAAAGCTATAATTACTGTTAAGCAAAAAGTAGTAACAGGGTCAGGTCTGTGGAAAAAATGTTAATAGTTGTGGTGGGGGGGGGGGGGGAGAAATTACTTTTCTTCACGTTCATCAAATGTAATGTCGGAAATTTTTAATTGTTTAGCCACTTCTGGACTGCAGTCCTGTTCGAGAACTTATGTGGTGCATGTGCATCCGGTTCCCACACGGGGAGTTGAAGATGGTGACACTGTAAATGGTATCCAAACTGGAAACAAATATTATTGTCATAAAAGGCAATTAACAACGGGTGGGATTAATTTTGTTGTCATTGTCAAGTGTCATGTTGGCTGGCATGCAAGAATCATGTCTCTCCACAACCTGTGATTTCATCAGCATGGGCTAACCCCCTACATGCCATTACAAAATATGGGAACAACATCACAGCACAAAGATGGTAACATATAAGTGCTCCGTTCACTATTTCTAACTCAAGTCTAAGTTTGAAGAATCTCATGCACAATGCACGAACTCGGTAGCACCGGCAAGGATCCTGAAATACTTTTGAGTAGATTTTTCTTCTCCAAATTTTGCAGGGCAGCGCTGTTATGCACTCTTTCCAATTTTTTTTACTGCCAAGGGATTTTTGTGAGTGCGCAACTATACAAACAGGCGTCCTATCTTACTACCCAGAGACAAGGGGAAAATTACTAGAAGTCCATGTAAAATAATCCCAGCATCGCCGGGGCCTGGGCCCAGGACCTCCAGCACTCGAGATGGACGCTGTGCCTCGAGACCACCTATCTCCCCCAATTACAAAAGACTGTTGGGTGGGAATCTGTCTTCCTCATCCCCACAGGTCTTTTCAGTTGTCACAGTACAGTCCAGATCCAGCTTCCTTCTTATGATAACTTTTCAGTTGTCACAGTACAATCCAGATCTAGCTTCCCTCTTAACTTGTCTTTGAGCCCTCACTCTTTAAAAACATCTGGGTTTGGGTTGTTGTTTTTTGAATGTGCAAGGAATTCTAAGTATTCTTCTGTAAAACATATCTGAGGCCACAAGAATTGGTGTTTGGCTTGTTATTAATTGTCCAGGACTGACAGCCACCTGAAAACTGATACTATAAAGCATACAAGTGTACTTTTTGTGACTGTTGTGTGCTAAATGAGTTACCACTAGTCAGCACACTACCAGGTGTCTAGCAGATACTCTTCCGCTTCCTCTCTTAGAAACAACTCGACGACAATGACACTGTCATACATTTTATTAAACAGAATACATGACACAAATGCAGAGATGTAGTTATTGATTACAGTTGACATTCGCACATAATTCATTTGTACTCGCTCGCTCTCTCTCTCTCAATTTGTAGCGACCTCTCCTTGACCACTACGGCTCCAATGACTACAGCGCCCCACACTCTAAACGCACCGTACAGCTGAACAGGACGAATTCTCCCATTCATTGGACCTTGATATTATTTCAGCAGACAGCACAGCTGACTGGAGACGGACTTCCCTTGCCGTACCCCGAAAACACACAGCTGTCGTCAGCTTGTCGAAGGGCTCCGATGACCGACAGGACTTCTACCATAGGTCCCCTCTAGCACACAGTGCTCGTTGGCATTTCCCCCCCCCCCCCTTCTGTTTCACTAGTGGTCCTCCTACGTTTCACCACGTCGCCACCCAGAACAGGTACTACTGGAGCATTCCATCCCCCGGACTTAACCTGGCCAGCGGGACCATACCTTCGACCAGTACCGCAACCTCAACTCTTACCCAGACCTTAATGCCTGATAGTCGTACGGTATTCTTGTCTGTTAGACTCGAGAGATATCATGGACCCTGACTTGATCTCTGACTCTTTCGCTCGCTCTCGCTCTCTCTTCTCTCTTTGACTCGGACTGCCTCTGACTGACTACTCAGTCCTCAATTTATCCTCCTAAAATCCATGTAGGTGAATGATGCTAACACAAGAGGCACGCTCGTATGGGCGTTCTCGTGAATCATGATCCTGTGGGTGTTCTTGAGACTCACGATCATGTGGGCGTTCTCGAGGATCACGCTTATGTGGGTGGCTGATATTACCTGAGAATCTCGCTGTCACTTAATTCACACTTTCTCTGTTTATCTCGTTAGCCATGCTTTCAGCCCCCACACAGTAACCCACGCGTCTACTTTCTCTCGTGACACTACAGAATTACTCTCATACCACTGTCCCTTCACACAATATCACACTTTACCCAAATCAGCGTGCAACAGTGACCTCCAGTGTGGAATTATTGCATCACATGTTCATTTGAAAAAATGTAGTTTTAGCACATTGCATCAGTTATCTCACATTTTGTAGAAAACAAGCTTGCATATGCAACCCAGTCTTGTCATCTTCTAAAGGCTATTGGGTTGGTTCCTATGCTCCATTGGGAGATGACGCTGCTTTGTGATGAAAGAAGATTATAGGTGATCAATGAAATGCAAGGACAGTTTTAGCATTGACATGTGGTGTTCTCTTCTAACTCTTGATCTGAAGATGTTGTGGATTCTTCTGCTGCACATTCTGTTATCTAGTTCTGACCATCATCATTGTCTTCTCCAGATGAGCAGTTGGTTATCGGAGATGATGTTGGAGCACACAATGCCTGGATCGGCTCCGACAGGGACTACACATATGATGAGGTAATCATTTGACTGTTTCTGTTCACTCTGTTCTTTTTGTGTTGAAGTTTCCCCACATGTGTAGGGTAGGGGGTGTGATTCACTGCCCTCTAACAAGCGTCTCATAAAATAACTACTTAAGAGTTTGCCGAAATTTGACCTGTTGGGATGCGCGTCTCATAAAATAACTACTTAAGAGTTTGCCGAAATTTGACCTGTTGGGATGCGCGTCTCATAAAATAACTACTTAAGAGTTTGCCGAAATTTGACCTGTTGGGATGCGCGTCTCATAAAATAACTACTTAAGAGTTTGCCGAAATTTGACCTGTTGGGATGCGCGTCTCATAAAATAACTACTTAAGAGTTTGCCGAAATTTGACCTGTTGGGATGCGCGTCTCATAAAATAACTACTTAAGAGTTTGCCGAAATTTGACCTGTTGGGATGCGCGTCTCATAAAATAACTACTTAAGAGTTTGCCGAAATTTGACCTGTTGGGATGCGCGTCTCATAAAATAACTACTTAAGAGTTTGCCGAAATTTGACCTGTTGGGATGCGCGTCTCATAAAATAACTACTTAAGAGTTTGCCGAAATTTGACCTGTTGGGATGCGCGGCACATGTATCACAGCCCAGCTGTAAACTGCAACACAGCGTGCCAGGTGAAAACATGTTGGTGAAAGATGTAATGATGTGATGTAGCTGCACTGGCCTATCTGGTTTGTTTGCTTTCCCCCTCCTCCCCTCGGCCCATCAAGGGGCCCTGGAGCCTACACAACAAAGTTTGTTCTTCTTTCACAATTGACCTTGGCTCCCAGTTTGACCCAAACCTAAAATGGAAACCATGTCATGTCGTGGCAGTAAAGGCATGTCAGTGTGATGTTTACCACTTTACTTGCCGAGTACTGATTGACCACCTTCTTCGAGTTCACCAGCTGTAAACTCGGGTGAAAAGTTCTGGTTGTGTGTCCGCTTCTGGACTTTTGTCCTGTATCTGAGCCTAAATGTGCATCTGTTTTACAGATCTGACTAATTTATGTCCAGACTGTTGGTTCCTTTCTCTCAGGCAGATGCACTCTTGACTTTGAAGGAAGCACCCAATTAATCTACTCTTACGACGTGCTTTTGGGTAGGCAGTGGGTCTGTTCTTGGTTTACCTGCAAGAAGACCCAGGAACCCGCACAGGGAACTGTTGGGTCTATAAAAAATATCTGGTTCATTATTAATATCCTACCTCAGATGATGTCAAAGGACAGTCCAACATTTTAGAGGGTGGTAAGACTAAGTTTCCCAGCTTTCTGGTGCTTTCAACGACCCTAAAACATCTAATACTAGCCCTAACCCCAACCCACCTACCTCCAAAGAGAGAGTGCAGCCTAGGTCTCACGACTGCATGAAGCCTATCTACCACCCCTTGAAATATTAGACATGCCAAGCCACAGTTAGATTATCAGTTATTGTTCAGAGATCCCTGAAGCCAGAAATCATACTTTGTGCGACCCTCTTGGTAGATGGCTAGCTGTTCAAAAGAATGGGCCATATTGGATAAAACTTAGTGCAGAGGAATCTTTCTTCCATCTGAATTTTAACTTTGTACTGATACAATTTTATATTCCAGGCTAGAAGAAAAGAATTTTAACAAATGAAAACCATCAGTTTTCTGTTGCCGTCTCAAGTGTTTTACAATTGAATTTTATATTGATAAAATATTATATCCCTGGTGAGAAAGAAAAAACAATTAAACATATTGAAACTGATATTTTTCAGTTGCTGACTCGAGTGTTTGATATTATGCGAGAGAAAAACCCGGACATGATCGCTGGAGAGAAGAAAAAGTTTGTGATGCGCCCACCTCAGGTCCTACGTGTCGGCACCAGGAAAACATCGTTTGCCAACTTTGCAGATATTTGTAGATTGTAAGTATTCTATGATACTGTGTACTTGTAAATATTGAATTGTAACATTGAACATGTTTGAATGAATATATGAAATGTAACATTGATTGTAGTAAATATTGAATTGTGACAAGCCATAGCAACCAAACCCAGAAACTGATGTATTTTTTGGCCATGTTAAATGTTGTGGTAGAAGGAGAGAACGGTGATGGAGGGCACAGTTTCTGGAAAATGAGGCAGAGGCAGACCTCCACAAACGTGGATACAAGACACTGAAGATGCATTGGCTGTGAAAGCACATGGGGCTGGAAAATGGCAAAAGAAAGAAACTTTCAGGTGTCCCATGACGAGAGCTGTGCTATTTAAAGGATTTGTTAATGATGAACGCTTATATTAGGAGGGTAGGCACGGAACCAATACTTAACTTCATAGGTAGACAACAAATCAAATGGTTTGGCCATATAGCAAGATTGACCTCAGACAGGGCACCACAGAGAGCAATGTTATACAGATACAGTAGTAACAGAACCAGAGGTCGACCACACAGGAATATGGACCACAGAAATATCAGACACTGAAAAGTACTTTATACCAAGCGAACAGAATTTCCTGTTCCAGATATCTTTTTCCTGCCATGATGCATTGCAGGAGTAGACAGAAGAAGAAGATTGATCATAGTAAAATTGTAAATATTGGATTGAAACATCGGTTATAGTTAATCTCTTCTAGTTAATCAAGGTCCCACTGTAACTGCAGATATGCTGTCCTATATCTGCCCTGCTACTACGCCAGTTAAAATCATACAACTAGTCCTTTACTGTTCCTTTTGAAAAGTAATGATAAAACATGTCAGTCATAGCAAAGTCTTGGAGCTCTTAAACGTGACATGTCTCTCCTAGCAAAGCCATGAAGCTCATAAACATGAGATGTCATTCATTGCAAGATCTTGGAGCTCTTAAACGTGACATGTCTCTCCTAGCAAAGCCATGAAGCTCATAAACATGAGATGTCATTCATTGCAAGATCTTGGAGCTCTTAAACATGACATGTCTTCATAGCAAAGTCGTGAAGCTCCTAAACGTGATGTGTCTCTCATAGCAAAATCTTGGAGCTCTTAAACGTGACATGTCTCTCCTAGCAAAATCTTGGAGCTCTTAAACGTGACATGTCAGTCATAGCAAAATCTTGGAACTCCTAAACGTGACATGTCTCTCATAGCAAAATCTTGCTCATAAACGCAAAGTAAAATGCACAAGGCAACGGTCAGATGTGCCAGCAAAAAATGTCTCACGCAAAAATTGATTCAAGCGTCACTTATAAAAGCCGGCATCTCGTGCACAATACTGCATAAGAATACACAGTTTCAGATGTAATCTGTGACCCATGCAGTTCCTAACACAAATCCCTTTCACAGAGGTCGCCTAAGACCATCGAAAAACATTAGAAATGAAGTAGCAACGAAAATAATTTATGTGTTGGGGGGTCGCCACATGAGGAACTTTATTAAAGGGTCGCGGCATTAGGAAGGTTGAGAACCACTGATCTAAGGGGCCTTTTGGAGTAAGTAAACAGTGCAGAGCCACAAACAGATCATCACGGTCTGAAGAGAATGGGGTAGTGAAGAGTGACTAGGAGATCTGGCTGACACTCAACACTCTGAAAGGGGGAGGAGGAAGGGGGGTGTGAGATGGAAATACTCCCACCATCAGAACTGGAACTCTGCACATGCCGCTGAAGACGGAGCGCTTATTGGAATGTCCCTAGTGCTGTGGTGTCAGCTCCTAATTCATTTAACTGCAATAGTTTGAAATTGTCCAGGTTGTCGTTTTGTGGGTGGTTGAACCCCAGATCTGTACTAGTAGAAATGTTGCCACTGTTTAGGGGATTGAACACATACCTCTGTCCTGTCCGGCAATCTTACCTGCCACCATGCCTGTTTGAATAGAACAGAAATAAAACAAAAACTAAATTCTTATATTTAACAGTGAAATGTTAACATCAGTGTTATATTATATTTGTCAGTGAAATGTTAACAGCAGTGTTATTTTTGTCGGTGAAATGTTATACTTGTCAATGAAAGGTTAAAAGACCTTTTTCCACGCCTTCATATGTATTGGACAGAGCTAGACCTCTATATTATAGACATATTGGCACTTAATGAAGGATGTGTTCAGCTTATTGCCGGTCACCTTTACTTCCCAGGACTTTACTTGGTACCCATTTAAGGCTGGTTCTGCCCGGCAGCCTAAGTCATTTTTTTGAAAAAGTACGTCTCCATCGGGACCAGAACCCATGAGCTTCCAATCTATAGGCAAGCATCTAGCCGCTACACCACAACGACTAATGTTAATATGATTATATTTGTAAGTGAAATGTTAACATTTATTGTGATTTTTGTAAGTGAGATGTTAACATTTATTGTTATATTTATAAGTGAAATGTTAACATTATTGTGGTATTTGTAAGTAAATGTTAACAATACGATCCACAGATTACATCGACAGCCCAAACATGTTCTGGCATTCTTGTTAGCTGAGCTGGGAACCAGGTAGGTTATGTTAACATTTTTGCAGAGACATTTTCAGACATGGACAACTAGAACCAGTTTTAAAAAAAGCTGGCTTAAGAAAGCTCAGGTTGAGTCATACAAATTTATACACACAAAAGAGTTGACTTGGAGTAGAGCATGAGGCAGACAGAGATAATTGTGGACAGATAATATACAGCAAATCTACATACACTTAGGAGTTATCGACTGAAAAAAAAAAGGCACATTCACAGAACGAACACTCTTTATTATCTAGGGGTTACAAATTGGGCACGCAAGCCTGTCTTACATTCGGCTCTTCCAAGCACTTGTCTTTCAAACTGCAATTGCACGTTATCAGTAAGGCATGTTATGTTTATATGAAATATACATAATGAATGGAAGCAGATAATATCTGCAGTAGTGAACCCTTAGGGCTCTAAATGCTGTAGTCCCCAAATTGATAGCTAAGATAATGGTTTCCATTGTTGAACTCCCATGAATATGGGTATTAATTTTTAGATTCCTTGATTCTTGGATTTTAGAATTGGCGACTGACGAATGATTTCATTGGAAAATTGAGACTGAAGAATACTTCGTTAAAGATTTAGGTAAATAAGTATTATATTTTTGAAGAATTAGGGAATGAAAAATTATTTCATTTAAGAATTGGGGGGAAACAGTTGTTTCATTAAGGTATTTTGGACTGCTGAAATACTTCATTAAAGAATTAGGACAAAATAAATATTGATTAACAAATTATACCAAATAAATATTTTAGAATTAGTGCCTGAAACAAATCAAGCATTTGCCATGCTTAACATTGTATGCAAGTCAGAGGGGTTTAGTTTGAAGACAAAAGTCAGAATATACAAGAGCATTTTAGGAATACTATTATAAAAAAAGTGAATGTTGAAAAATGACAGCAAGAATTACACATACACTTTAGATTTTTCAAAATAAATGTTAAAGGAGAATTCTAGAAATATTTTGGCCGAACAAGATCACAAATGAAGAACTGGGGAGGAAAACCGAAGTGCATCACTGGCAAATGTTATCAAAGTAAGATGACAGAGATTGCTTGGACATGTTTGCAAAATGTCCGGTACACTCTGGCAAAAACAGCTCTCCGGTAGACAGCAGACGGGGACGACCTAAGGAAACCTGGAGAGGGACAATAGAACAGGAAATGAAGGAATGTAGACTGATACGGGATAACGTGGGAAAAACAGCAGCAGACCGGCAGCAATGGAGATCATTTGTGAATGCCTTTTGATTCAACAGTGACATGAAGAGGATATAGATATATAAATATATATATATATTGCATTAAGACATATTTCACTGAAGAATTAAGGAGCGAAGAAATATTTGAAGTTAAGAATGGCAGTCTAGCGATAAAATGCCAAATTTCTTTAAGAAAATAATGCCAGTTGATTGTATGAATATTTGGTGAGGTAAGTTGGCTTTACAGGAAAAATATGACCAGTTAAAATTGTTGACGTAGAAGACATTGTTGAAATAACAGCTGTAATCAAAGTTTAATTTAGGAATGAGGTTTTAAAAATGGTTTAGAGAAGGGGCAGGTTAAGTATTTAGTGTACTGGGTTTACTGGAGTGCATCTGTCTGAGAGTCCAGGAACCAACAGTCTGCATACAAGTAAGCCAGATCTGTTAAACAGACCTGCATGTCAAACTGACATTCTGAGACAAGAGTAGGGTCTAGAAGTGGACGAACAACCAGTTTACAGCTGGTGAACGCTAAGAAGTAGAAAACCATATAAACAAGTTTGCATTAGAAACAAAGTTGGATTAGCATTTTGCTTTGGAGAAAGATAGGTTTGAATACATTTGCACTGGGGAAATTAAATAAGTAAAATAAAATGATATAAGTAAGATGAAATAATCCAAGTAAGATGAAATTTCATCTGAAGGAATAATTGTGAGTGCAAAATATGGTTCCTTTTATTCCATGGAAATGTAGGTTATATCAGAGAGGGTGGGTACACAGATATATCAGGAAAGGTGGATACACAGATATATCAGGGAGGGTGGGCACACAGATTTATCAGGGAGGGTGGGCACACAGATTTATCAGGGAGGGTGGGCACACAGATTTATCAGGGAGGGTGGGCACACAGATTTATCAGGGAGGGTGGGCACACAGATTTATCAGGGAGGGTGGGCACACAGATTTATCAGGGAGGGTGGGCACACAGATTTATCAGGGAATGTGGGCACACAGATTTATCAGGGAGGGTGGGCACACAGATTTATCAGGGAGGGTGGGCACACAGATGTATCAGGGAGGGTGGGCACACAGATGTATCAGGGAGGGTGGGCACACAGATGTATCAGGGAGGGTGGTAGGTGTAGGTGAAATGGCTTTCTTCTGTGACGCGGAAAAAACATGAGTACGGAAATTGTTTTCTAGTATATGCAATGTAACTGAAGGTTGTGAATTTAAGTAGATCTAATTTCGTTTACACCTTGCAATTTTGCCGTGAAACGTGAACAGTAGGAGAGTCCTAGGTTGTGAGTTTCCTATACACGATTGAACTTGGTCACACTGGCAACCGGGTTGCCCATTGGCGGGCTGGTGTACGGCTTGGTCGTTGGTCGGGACAGTATTAGGGTCTGTCTATTTCACATCAATGCTGCAAGAGTCTATTTCAGGGCTGCCTGGTGGCGAGCCATTTTATCTGGTGCACATAAACAGTAACCTAGTGACGACTTCAAACAAAAAACGGCTATAGATTGGCCTTAGTCTGATTATGTAGGACAGCAAGAGTAATTACCAGGATCTTAACAAGTTAAAATCTGGCCATCATTGTCATTGTCACTCTACTTCTGTGTCCACCCCTAGGTTGGTTGACATGTTTTGTTGTTATCAGCTAGGCTGTGATATCCACACCTTTCGGTCCAACACAAGTTTCAGCCTCTCATGAAATGCTCGTCTGAGGGGGGTAGGAGGTATTCCACCCTAAAGGGTAGCCTGGAACTCGCACAGGAAACAATTCTTCTTTGTAATATCTTCGAGCAGTAGAATAATTAATTCAAACAAGCCTAGTGAGGTGAGTAGTGGAAGTGCCTGGGGAGTTTGTGAAAAAGGTGGTTGTAGTCCGCACAGTCTGGGATCTCTGTGGCCAAGGGGTCAAGCCAGTTGCTTTGGGCTCTGCTGGTCATGGGTTCGTTTCAATGCTGCACTCTTCAGTTCACGATTGCAATTTTTTTTTTTTCAAACAAAGATCCCTGTGGATCATGCTGGAGCTGCTATGTTTGTGTGAATTGTGGGGCACTCCCAGCAGGCTGCTAGCTGTTCTGCGCAGAGAGACCGAGCCATACGTGATAAACCCCAGTGCAGTGAAGCCGATTTTCTCGACATAGCATTTTGTTATTCTTACAACAAAATTATGGGTATTGGAAATGTAGTGTATTTAAAAAAAAAACCAGTTACATGACGGTGTAAGCTGATGGTGAAAGATTGTACGCCTAAAACTATCGATGACCCAGATGCAAAAGAACTCTCAATTTTTAACCCTTATATGAATTTTGAATGAACAAATTATGTCCCTTTTCAGTAACTACGCATGTGTTTGGTTTTTAAAAGTATATATAGTATAGTATGTTCAGACAGAAATGGTAACCTGGTGTTTTTACCCCCAGTGGTTCTGTGGATGGAAACAACCAGCTCATTATCCGAGGCAAATACACGCAGAAGCAGATTGAGAATGTCTTGAGGAGATATATCAGTAAGTTTTTATGTTTGTTTTTAATTGTTACAAGGTTGTCTATTTTATTTAGTTGTTCAAATGTTTGATTTTAGTTGTCACCCAGTTCTCTTGTTTATTTAATTGTTCAAATATTTGTTTATATTTGTTCACAGATGTCTGATTTATTTAGTTGTTCAGATGTTTGTTTATATTTGTTCGCAGATGTCTGATTTATTTAGTTGTTCAGATGTTTGTTTATAGTTGTTCAGATGTTCATTTTATTTGGTTGTTGAAAAGTGCCAGTTTTTATTTGGTAAAAGTTGTTTTGATTAGCTGTTAAAAAATTACGATAAGTCAGTTTTAGCTAAGGTGACCTTACCTCCGGTTTTCACAGGAACAGTCCCGTTTTGTTGGTGTTGTCTTATGTTATCACAATTGACGTCTTTACACATTGGGCATCCCCATGCGTGCTCAGTCCTCAGATGCAGCAGCCACTCCAAGGTGCCTCTACTGATTGTTTCTATGAGTTGGTGGTTATGGTATCTCCTGTCTTTACCTTGAAGTCAAAGATGTGCTTCACCAAGCTTAATTCCCCGGTCACGCAGTTGTGTTAGCATTAAGATATTCACCGCTGTCCCCCAGCCTAGTCTCCGTACAACGTTGATAATAGCTTTGTCCATGCTTTTTCCCATTTGCATTGGTGCATTTGTTGGTGTGTCCTGGCCGTCCCTTGGATACTCCATAAAATCATGGTTAGTTGTCCCGTCCCATGAGAATCTAGAAATAAGCTTGAGAACAGAACATGCTTACATCTGTAGACATTTTTATATTTGGTCGTTTTTTTTTTCAATGCCTGAAATGTGGAAAAAATATTGCGTCACAATTTCTCAAAGGCTAACGGGCTGAAAAATGTGATATTAGAATTTCTCTACAATTTTAAAAGCCATTTGTTTGCGAGAATATCCTCTAAATAAAGTTTATAGTTCCTGGCGTCCTATATGTTTGTGTACGCAGGAAAAAATATGGCGGTGCCAGAACTACTGTCATAAACAAGCCGCTATAGAGTTCTGGTAGAGCAACTGTTCTAGCAGTCCAGTCAAAGTTTCACGCTGGCGCCTTGATTAGGGTGTCTTGTTTTCAGCTCCGAAATGTCAGTGGGATGTCCCATTTTCAGCTAAAATTTTAATGATCATCCTAGTTTTAGATACATTATGGTTGGTATATGAAGCAAACATGCAAAGCTGAAATAAAAGAGAGATTCACAGGTCTTAGCAGTTTGTGAGCTTCTGTAGTCCTTGTGTACAGTTGACCATTGTAGATTTTTGACAGAAGACAAACCTTTCTGAAGGTATCTGTGTCGGCTGAAAGTTGCTTCTTTTATAATACAAACCAAGTGAAATCATGACACACACATATGAGGGGAAGCCAGTAAGTCAGTCACAAATGGTTATAGGATGGCAGGAAAATGTAGTTGGTTGTTTCTAAAGGTGTCATTAGGTGACAGCAACATCCAACTTTGTCTTTGTTTGTTAGGTGAAGCAAGCACATTCGCAGCACAGAAACAAATTGGCGACTACCTACACTGTTTACCCTCAAAGAGAGCAATGTGCTGTTGTGCGTTTGTGGGAGGGGGGGGGGGGGGGGGTAAAAGGGTTGCTTGCAAAGGACATTCATAAGGACATGCTTCCTGTTTATACTGACAAATGTTTATCCCTTAAAGCGGTGCTGTTATTGATCCAGCGGCGCATTAGCTTTTGCCCTCTGGCCTAATGCTGTGTAGTATAAAAGTAAAGCGGTTCATAGCTTCAAGGAAGAAATCGTCCAGGCCTGCTGACTAGAGAAGTACTGCTCCTTCATGACAATACCAGACCACATACGGCTTGGTTAACTCAGGAGAAATTTTAACCATCTGAGGTAGGAACTTCTGGAACATCCACGACTAAGCCCCTAGCCATATACGCCTTATCGGTCCACTGAAAACCCTCCTTGGCGGGAGACATTTCACGAATGATGCAGAAGTTATATGTGAAATGAAAAGGTGGTTTAGAAAACAGAATACACAGTTCTGTGCAGCAGGTTTGGGAGGACTGATAAGTGCATCAGTGTTGGTGGAAATTGTGTTGAAAAAAATAAAGGGACAGTGTGTGTGTAAAAATAGTTTTCAAGCTATCATCATCTTTATTTTTTTTTATTAACAACCTTGTGTGACTTTCTTATTGACATCCCCACATTCTTGTAGGGAAAGGGGGGGGGGGGGGATTGTTATTTGATCACCCTGTTATGAAGAATCAGTTCTACTTGCCCGCCAGGGCGGCGTTTTAACTTTTTCTATTTGAGTGCTGGGACTTGAGGCTTGGAGAGCTGCATTCTCCAGTATATCTGATCAAGAAATTAACATATAGTACATAGTTTAGTCTTTCTCCACTTCCTTTTTTACCACTTTAAGTGTCGAGGAAGGTCTGCTTTTTGCTCTTATCCACCTTGAACAAGCTGTTGTAAAGTTTCTATGGTTTTTGTTCTTTGTTTATATTGTGCTTTACATCCTTCTCTTATGTTGGTATATGCCTTTCCTGGTACCGCACCACAGGGCATTTGTCTCTAAGCGGGCAAGCCATTTGATTTGCTATTTTTGCTTGTAGAACCTGTTCTGTGCTATTTCTTATTTAATCTCTCCTTATCTTTCCTACGGGTTGTCTCAGACATCTCGTTTCCCTTGTTGTTTTCTTGTGAGTTAATATTTCTGGCACTGGTAGCATAGAGTGGGAATTCATCCTATTTTCAGTTTGAGTTTCGGGGCCCCATTGTGGGGGAGAACAAGAATAGACCCAGTGCCTCCCCAACAAGCATGTCGTAGGAGTCTACTAACTGGGGGCTTTCTTTCAATTCAGTGTGCATCTGCCTGAGAGGTAAGAAACCAATAATCTGCACACAGGTAAAATAGATGTGCACTCAGTACACAGGTTCTGGAACAAGACCAGAGGTAGATGAATACCCAGAACTTTCCCCCTGGAGTGTACATCTGGTGTACGTGAAGAAGAATCCAGTATACTTTGTATGTTTCTTTATGCTAATCCTGCTAATCCTGAGTGCTGTAATGGAGGGGGGAGGGGGAGAGCTGTGCCGGTAAGTTCGCTTCACTGCATATTATGTTAATTTCTTCATCCAGTTTTCCCCATTAAAGAAAATTATTTTATTTTACTATGTGACCTCAGCTGAAATAACATAAGAAATTTGTATTTTTTCTTTCTCAGAGGAGTACGTGACATGTCATACGTGCAGGTCCCGTGATACGCTGCTGCAGAAGGACACCCGCCTGTTCTTCCTCCAATGTGAGACCTGCGGCAGTCGCTGCTCTGTGGCCAGCATCAAGACAGGGTTCCAGGCAGTCACCAGTAAACGTGCGGCCATTCGGGCAAAAACTGCTTAATGTGTGTGTGCGCGCCTGATACTTTGTGTGAAAGTTTGTATGTTTGAAATAACAGCCTTTGAATGAGAGTTGAGTGCTTCTTCCCAAAATGTATGGTTGAATATTTAATTAAACATAGGCGTGAGAGTTATTGGCTCTGTGCGTGATTTCAGGTACAAATCATTCGTCCTTTGTATAGTAGAGACACAGGCTACAGGCTGCAAGTGTGTTCTTTGTTGCATAAATGTCCATTTAAGTGTGGGGGAATAGTTGGTTTCTTGCTGTGTTGAACATAAGTTGGATCAATGTCCCCCTAAGTGTGGGGGAATAGTTGGTTTCTTGCTGTGTTGAACATAAGTTGGATCAATGTCCCCCTATATGTGGGGGAATAGTTGGTTTCTTGCTGTGTTGAACATAAGTTGGATCAATGTCCCCCTATGTGTGGGGGAATAGTTGGTTTCTTGCTGTGTTGAACATAAGTTGGATCAATGTCCCCCTAAGTGTGGGGACATAGAAAGTTAGTTCCTGGCTGTGTTGGATAAGTGTGAGACATAGCAAGTTGGTTGTTGGACAACTTCTCCCCTAAATGCGGGACACAGCAGATTGGTTCATCACTGGATAAATATCCTTAGTGTAGGGTTGGTTGTTGGATTAGTATCCAAGTCTGGGACACAAGTAAATTACTGGATAAAGACCCCCAAATGCATGAGTTGATTCATCTGTGGTTATATGTCCCTAAGTTTGAGACAAACTGGTTGTTTGTTTAGTGGACAAACATCATTCTATGCATGCCACAAGCCTGTTCGTTGTTGGATAAATGTTTCTGTTTACGGAAGGGTTAGTTGATCCTTGGATAAAGTTCTTCAAGTGTGAGGCGTAAGTCAGTCAGTTCTTTTGTGGACTTGATTCAGTAGAGGCTAGTTTGGGGGTTCGGTGTGTGTTGGGCATCTCTGCAATAAGTGCTGTGTTTTTGGGATCGCAGAACTGCTGTTAGTGCCATTTTAAGATAGCAGAATATCTTCAATTAGGGCAACAAAAAGAATCTCCCATCAATTGCATGTTGCACTTTCTTGTCATACTCATAACATTCATAGTCCAGTCATGAAGGCTGTTCTCGGCACAGAATTTGGACTCCCATCTCCAAACAGAAGTGAGCTAGTTATCAAGAGGACAAATTCCTGCACGTCTGAGCCGGTGCAAACTGAAGGAGAGCATATTGGTTGACTTGCTGTACCCTTGAAGTTGCCACTTCTTGAAATGTAATTCCCTAGTTCTGTGATGTGTGCACCATGCAGCTTTACAAGTCACCAGACTGGAATAAATGTTTGTTAGATGCTTGCATGGGAAATTGTTTTAAATAAACCATAACAAATTTATTTCATATTGATCAGAACAGTTTTTGAATGGAAAGCAATTGTATTTTTACTGTTTCGTACCTTGTTGAATTTATCTTGTTAAAAAAAAAAAAACAGCAATTCATAAGGCGATACTAGGCTCAGCTTTAAAAATAGATTGATCAACCTGTGCTCAATGGGTGTGGTCTTTATTCTCATCATCATCAGTTCTCGTTTTGCCTAGTGGCACATTAGGCTTCAGAGAGGACTTTCCGTGCTTTCCTGTCCTGTGCAATCTTCTGTGCAGTTTTCCATGTCAAAGATGCCGCTCTCAGGTCACTTTCCATCGTTCGTCTCCATGTTGTTTTTGGGCGCCCCTGTTTTCTCTTTTCCTCTGGTGTCCATGTGAGAGCTGTTTTGGCAGGTATATCAGAAGTCATTCTCATAACGTGGCCAAGCCATTTCCATGTTCTCTTGGTAATATTACTGTCTAAAGTTTTTTGGTTTGTGGCTTGAAGTAGTTTAGTGTTTGAGATTGTATCTGGCCAGAAAATTTTAATAATTCTACGTAGACATGTGTGGTGGAAGGTGGACAGCTTGTGTGCACCCTTTTTGGTCATTCTCCAGCATTCCACTCCATAAAGAAGAACAGGCAAAATGATGCTCTTGTAGAGTCGGAGTTTCGTTCCTCTGCAGTAATTGTTGGATTTCCAGATTTGCCTCATCCTTCCAAAAGCAGCTCTAGCTTTGTTCAGGCATGACTGTATGTCTTCCTCTATCCCTCCCAGTAGGGACACCACACTGCCAAGATATGTGAAATGTTCTACATTTTCAAGTGATTGGTTATTTATGGTCACTGGTTGTTGGTTTGGACTGCTTGTCATGATCTTAGTCTTCTTTGTATTTATTCTCAGTCCCACCATTTCTGCTGTACTGTGTAGTCTGTTACTTTTCTCTTGCATATGTTCATGTTTATGTGATAGGAGTGCTATATCATCTGCAAAATCAAGGTCCCCAAGCATGGTGAATGGAGTCCATCGTATGCCTCTTAATGTCCTGTCTACTGTGTTCTTTAGTATCCAATCAATCACAAAGTTGAAGAGGAGAGATGACATAACACATCCCTGTCTTACACCCGTCTTTACTGGCAAAGATGTATTGTAATTTTTTATACTGCAGGAAAAGTCTTTATAGAAGAAAGCATTTATGTTGACTATTTTTCTGGAATTCCATAATGCCGTAAAATTTTCCACAGACCGTCTCTATGGACACCGTGAAAGCTTTCTCAAAGTCCACAAAATTTATATATATACTTCTCTGCCATTCATTGCATTGTTTTAAAATGTTACGTAGGGTGAAGATGTGCTCAGTTGTTCCTCTGCCCCTTCTGAATCCAGCTTGTTCCACTCATAGGCATTTATCTACTCCTTTTTCAAGCCGCATTATGATGATTTTACAAAATATTTTGTTTGGTACTGAGAGTAGAGTAATTCCCCTCCAATTATTGCAGTCTGTTGGGTCTCTTTTGGGGGGGGGGGGGGGGGGGGATTTTGACTATTGTTCCTTCAGTCCAGTCATCAGGCAATACTTCATTTTTCCAAATATCCTTGAACAATGGTTCTAGAATGCAAGCAGTTGTGTTGGGATCTACTTTGAGAAGTTCAGTTGGCAGTTCGTCTTTGCCTGGTGCTTTGTTGTTCTTTAAAGTGTGGATAGCTTTAAGGATTTCTTGATTGCTTGTGGTTTAGTAATAATGTCAAGGTCCTGAGAGGCTGGTTGAATATCTGGGGGATTTTCAGGATCAGGTCTGTTCAAGAGGTCGGAGAAGTGTTCAGTCCACTGCATGTCTTGTTTTTGTTCTGTGGTGAGCAGTCTGCCTTTATTCCCATGATATTCCCTGATGCAAGGAAGCCAAGGTCCAGTTTTAGAGAAAGAAAAAGAATTGGACCTCAGTAAAGGCTTGAGCCCAAGACGGTGAGGCTGCCACTGTCCTCACAGCTACAGCTTTATTTGTGACACTTAAACTAGGACTTTATGGGTTTCTGTAAGGGCAGGCACGGTCCTTTTACTGAACCATTTCTGTAACTTTGTTTATGTAGATACATGATGGCCTTTATTGTTGTTGTTTTGACAGACAGACATAGGAACTGACAGATGCCATCACACACTTCGACCAGTGACTGGCAGACATGACACTTTGGACAGAAACTGATTGGTGTCACTTCGGCTAGAGACTGTGGCAGACATGACACTTTGGACAGAGACTGACAGAGTGACACTTTGGCGAGAGGCTTGACATATGTTACTCTGGCCAGAGACTGACAGATGTGTCACTTTGACCAGAGATTGTTGCAAACATGACTGTTTGGCCAGAACCTGTGACAGACACAGGATTTGACCAGAGTTTGTGACAACCATGTCACCTTGTGGACAGAGAGTGACAGATGTGGTTGACAGATACTCTGGGGCCAGAGACCGACAGATGTGTTGTTTTGACAAGAGACTTGACAGATGTCACTCTGGCCAGAGACTGACATGTCATTTTGACCAGAGACTGTCATATGTGTCGCTTTGACCAAAGACTGTTGCAGACATGACAGGATTTGGCCAGAGACTGACAGACGTGACACCATGACCAAAGAGAAATATGACAGGGTTTGACCAGACTGTGACAGATAAGACATAATTTTACTTGACCAGAGACTAATTGGCACGACTTGATTTGTCCAGAGACTGACAGATGCAACATATTTAACCAGTGACAGTGACATGATTTGACCAGGTACAGTGACAGACACAACATGATTTGACCAGGGACAATCATGACATGATTTGACCAGGGACAATCATGACGTGATTTGACCAGGGACAATCATGACGTGGTCTGACCAGGGACAATCATGACGTGGTCTGACCAGGGACAATCATGACGTGATCTGACCAGGGACAATCATGACGTGATCTGACCAGGGACAATCATGACGTGATCTGACCAGGGACAATCATGACGTGATTTGACCAGGGACAGACATGACATGATCTGACCAGGGACAGACATGACATGATTTGACTAGCTACAGTGACAGAGATGACAGTTTGGCTAGAGACTGACAGACAAACGAGAATTGGCGAGAGACTGACACTTTGACCAATTTGATTAGTGACTGACAGACAATGTGACATAACCTGACAAATTTAGTGGGAGACAATTTTTTTTTCTTTAAACTCACGCCCCCTTTTCTTTTTACCTCACCACTTTTTCATTATTTTATAACCCCTCCCTCCATTTCTCTTTTTTTTAGTTACCCCCCCCCCTCCTTTTATTTTAAATAACCCCACCCCCTTTTTTCAAAAATAACCCCACCCCTTTTTTTTAAATAACCCCCACCCCCTTTTTTTTAAAATAACCCCCACCCCCCCTTTTTTTTAAAAATAACCCCCACCCCTTTTTTTAAATAACCCCCATCCCCCCTTTTTTTTTTTAAAATAACCCCCACCCCCCCCCTTTTTTTTTTTAAATAGCCCCCACCCCTTTTTTTTTAAAATAACCCCCACCCCCTTTTTTTTAAATAACCCCCCACCCCCCCTTTTTTTTAATAATAACCCCCACCCCTTTTTTTTTATAACCCCCTCCCTTTTTTTAAAATAACCCCCCCCCCCCCCACTTTTTTTTTTAATAACCCCCCCCCCCCCCCTTTTTTTTTTAAATAAAAATAACCCCACCTTTTTTTTTTAATTAACCCCACCCCTTTTTTTTTTTAAATAACCCCACCCCCTTTTTTTTAAAATAACCCTTACCCCTCTTCCCTTTTTTTTAAAAAAACAACCCCACCCCGTTCTTTTTAAATAACCCCATCACTTTTTTTAAAAATCTCCTCCCCCCCCCCCCCCCCCCCGGGTTGAGGTGACTGGTGTGGGGCTTTGAAAGAAGCAAAAGCCGCGTAATTTATACTTTTATTAAAGCAACACAAGAAAACACATTGAATGTTGCAGGAATCACAACTCTGGAATCCTCTCTACTGGCGGGCAGCAAACTTCTTCTTGTACTTGAGGTCAATAAAGGTCGTCTGTGCCTTTTTCTCCAGCTGGGTCAGCTCGGCCACCGTGCCTTTTTTTTAGTTACCCCCCCCCCCCCCCTTTTATTTTAAATAACCCCCCCCCCCCCTTTTTTTTTCAAAAATAACCCCCACCCCCCCCTTTTTTTTTAAAAATACCCCCACCCCCCCCTTTTTTTAAATAACCCCCCACCCCTTTTTTTTTAAAATAACCCCACCCCTTTTTTTTAAATATAACCCCCACCCCCCCCTTTTTTTAAATAACCCCACCCCCCCCTTTTTTTAAATAACCCCCACCCCCCCCCTTTTTTTTTGAATAACCCCCACCCCCTTTTTTAAAATAAACCCCACCCCCCCCTTTTTTTTAAAAATAACCCCCACCCCCCTTTTTTTTTAAATAACCCCCACCCCCCCCCTTTTTTTTTAAATAACCCCCACCCCCGCTTTTTTTTTAAAATAACCCCCACCCCCCCTTTTTTTTAAAATAACCCCACCCCCCCTTTTTTTAAATAACCCCCCTACCCCCCCTTTTTTAAAAATAAAATTAACCCCACCCCCCCCCCTTTTTTTTTAAATAACCCCCACCCCTCCCCGTTTTTAAAAAAAAATAACCCCCCCATCCCTTTTTTTTTTTTTTTAATCTCTCCCCTCCCCCTCTCTTTCCGGGTTGAGGTGACTGGTGTGGGGCTTTGAAAGAAGCAAAAGCCGCGTATTTTATACTTTTATTAAAGCAACACAAGAAAACACATTGAATGTTGCAGGAATCACAACTCTGGAATCCTCTCTACTGGCGGGCAGCAAACTTCTTCTTGTACTTGAGGTCAATGAAGGTCGTCTGTGCCTTTTTCTCCAGCTGGGTCAGCTCGGCCACCGTGGGCGCCAGGAGGTCGATGTGCCCCTTGTACACACTACCTGCAAATGTCAGGGGAAAAGATTGAATGAAGCACGATCACCGAGGCTCCGACGACAGGATTGTTGGACAGATAATAAAGTGAGATACCGGGCACAGCTCATTCACAATGAAGAATATTCTTTGTTAATGGAGACGAGAAACTAAATTCTAAAGCAACATAATCCCGCATGGAAGTCTTCTTCTTCGCGTTCACCAGCTGTAAACTCTAGCGGTTGTTCGTCCACTTTTGGACATGTGCATCCGTTTTACAATTCTGACTCATTCGCATGCCTCACAGGCAGATGCACTCCGACATCAAAGGAAGTTCCCAATTAGTCGACTCTTAGTCATGCAGTAGGTCTGCCCCCCCCCCCCCCCCCCCAGAACCCACATGGAAGTGAATCATGGACAATTGCAGGACACTGGTGCGGCGTCGAGCATACACTGATTTATGGCTGGCACATCTAACGATCCTCGGGCCATTCTGAGAATAACAAAATGCCATCTCTGACGGGAACAAACTCCTGAACTATTTTAGCATTGCTCTTTCTCATCGGGTTTGGAACAAAAATGCAACTGATGGGCCTTGGCTTCCAGGCAGACTTGTACCAGGAAATAACATGGGAGGTAAATGCGGCAGCGTCTTGCTGACCACACCACCCATAGAGGTTTATATGGAAATTAGTCTAGCATCATGTTGCAAAGGGTGCTTGTATTACGATTTTCGCTTTATCTCATCGGGTGCGAGATTTCGAAAGGAATTTCCTGGGACAATCCTATATATAGGGTAATTTAGGGTTAGTCTCTTAGTCGCTATTGATTTATCAGTGACCCTAAAATCTAGAACTCCTATATTCTAGACGTGTGATGTATTGCTTGTTTTCGTCGTTGTTGTCGTTTATTGCTTCATTATTTCCAGTGTGTATGTGTGTTACTCTCCGTTGGCTGTCCTCACTCTCCACAGTGTAGAAGCTAAGTTCTTGACTTGGATTTTGACATGCATTTCCTTGCTCGTCCTGTCAGTATCGCTGCCCCTAACGAGTTTCCTATCCAACGCCAGCGTCTTACCTCACCTCTTGGTCTACGGGAACGTGTTTAGTTGTCCCCTAAAGCTCTACATTAGTTGCTGTTTTTTGCTGTTGCCAGGACAACAAAATTCCACCCCAGTCCCGTTCCGTTCCAACAATGAGAAAACTGCAAGGCCAGACACAAACTTTGCCGCTAGTACAAACAAACCAGGAAGTTTTCCAATGCCAGATTACCACCAACCCACGCGTCCCAATATACAAAATTTACTTGAGTGGTTTTTAATGTGGCACTCACTCACACACACAAATAAATATATATAAGTAAACATAAGCCATGTTTACGTCGCATTATTAATAATATGCTGAATGGGAAATACAATACATGAATGGCACTGGAAAAAGAAAAAGATAAAATGAAAAAGGGGACAGAACTGAACACGGTGAACTTAAGGAGGTCGTTTAAATGTTGCACTTTTTTTTTCTGGCGGGAATCTGCCCGTCATACATGTCAGTGCTAGCGCTGCCAGGCTTTCCGTTCTGAAATCACACAAGAAGTGAGCAATCCGGCACAATTGCAGTCACTTACATCTCCGGACATGCAGAAACCTACAGTCTTACATTTGGCCAGCCAATTTCCTGAAAGAGTTTTTCTTAAACCGGGGTCGAACGTGCGTGGGAAGGTAACGCGGAGGGCGTGGTGTTGATTACACGGTGCTTTAATAATATCCTACCTCACACATGGGAAATCCATAGGTTACAGGACAGTCTAATATTTCAGTGGGTAGTAGATAAGCTGTCGGCGTCTATGACGTAGGCGTTACGAGTTCGATTCCAGCTGCGGGCCTTGGGCCTTGCGTTGGTTTCAACAGTGGTATCGAGAAGCCGACCGTTCAGTAAGCAATGGCAAGCTACTGGACGTAAACTTGCCTAGGAAAACCACAACAGCCATAAAATGCCGGGGTTGGTTCTGCAATGTCATGTAAAGGATACGCTTTTAGTAGATAGGCTGCATGCAGTCATGGGACCTAGGCTGCACTATCTCGTGGGACGTAGGTGGGTTAGGGCTAGATCAACATGTTTTGAGGTAGTTAAAAGCATCAGAAAGCCGGGAAACCCAGTCTTACCACCCTCTAAAATTGTGGACTGTCATGTGACGTCATCTGGGGGTAAGATATTATTAAAGAACCGATTACACTTCTATCAAGTGCCGACTGTTAAATAAAAACAGGAATCTACGCCTGTTGCATATCTGGCGTCAAATAATGTCTTTCTCTTTAATAAAGGGACACCTTTATCAAGAAGTAAACACAAAATGGAGGAGTGTAACGATCATTCACAGAAGAAGGAGAAAGGGGGGAAACAAAATTTAAAAAAAAAAGCAAACAAGGACACATGAGTCACTCCATTATTCCAATTTCCCTTTCTTCGTTTCATTGTTGTGTTGAAACCCCGTTTCTAAAAATAAACAAAAGGGGGAAAACCGATTACGTATGCCGGACGTCAAAGCAATCATTCTTCATTTCCGGCTAGCCAACAGAAGCCTGTGTCTAGAGAACAACGGGAGGAGAAGCTGCACATGGAAACCGATCTACTGGTTTCATGAATCCATTCCACGCAAATATTTCTTCGTCTCTTATTTTCGTCAGCGTGAATCTGTGAAATCTAGGTGCTGGAGCACTTTTTTTTTCCAGGTGCAGCCACAATCTGCGTCAACATACTTTTCTTAAAATCCGCGGTTAGTTTGGTTTTGGTAAAGTACCGTTGTCAATGTACATGATCTGCGCTGTTTTCTGATATCTCTACTTTAAGGATTGAGTGTTATCAGGGATTTTAAAGACATGATACAAACACAGAGAGCGAGGGGGTAGGGGTTTGGGTAGGGGGGAGATAGCTAGATAGATAGATAGATAGATAGATAGATAGATAGATAGATAGATAGATAGATAGATAGATAGATAGATAGATAGATAGATAGATAGATAGATTAGATAGATTAGATAGATTAGATAGATTAGATAGATAGATAGATAGATAGATAGATAGATAGATAGATAGATAGATAGATAGATAGATAGATAGATAGATAGATAGATAGATAGATAGATAGATAGATAGATAGATAGATAGATAGATAGATAGATGGATGGATGGATGGATGGATGGATGGATGGATAGATAGATAGATAGATAGATAGATAGATAGATAGATAGATAGATAGATAGATAGATAGATAGAGAGAGACATGCCAAGAAAGAGAAATAGAGAAGAGAGCAAAGAAGGAAGCGTAAGAGCGAGATTAGAAATACAAAGTGACCATGAAAGAACAGAGAGACAAAGAAAGGAGAAAGAGAGAGAGAGAAGACAAACAGAAAGAGTGATTAGGCAGCTCGCGGCAGATAAATCAAACAGGACTGACGAACGAACTTATTTTTAAAGGGTTAAGAACTGGGCACGCAGGTCTGTCTAACATTCTGCCCCTTGAGGTCTCCCCCTATTCCTCAGCGAACAAGAAATGGGGGAAAAAAAAACAGGCTGCGGAGAAAAAGAGTACGTAGAAAAGTGATTGAGTTATTTCACAGTGAGGAAATGTGCTAGAATATACACATATTTACAACACAGGAGAGACTGAGCACTGAACACGGCTCTTACCTCCAGCCTTTCGCCGCTCTCCGTAGACGACCTTGCCGTCGAACTCGTTGATGGGCACCTTCATTTCAGGACTGATCCGCTCTATGGTGATGTCCAGATGCTCCTCGATGTCGGCCAGCAGCTGCACAAGAGGTACAACAGGGAAATGTCAACGCAAGCCGGAGATAAGCCAGGCAGACACACACGTTCTTATGACGTTCTGAATGAACAGCTGAGGTACAAGTAACGGTCGTTTTTCTTTGACCGACCGTTTGTTTGTCACTCTGGTCGTGCATGAACAACAAATGAAATGGTCTGGCCACCTGACGAGAATGCCCTGGGACCAAGTGCCACGCTGAAGAAATATAATGAACACACAGAGCAGGGGGAGACCGAGCAAGGGGAAACCACGCAAGACATGGAGCGACATCATCAGGAGCAACCTAACAGAAATGAACACCAACTTGTACAATCCCTTGAAACAAGCGCACCAACGATCCTTACATCTCCCCCTAACACCTCGCTGAAGTCAATAGTGGAAGAGAAGAAGAGTCTGCAGGTAGGCGCCCAATTTGCTACTACGACGACCATACATATAAATGTAACCTCAATCATAAGGTCTTGTCCGAAAGTTCCATAAAGCCAAGGAGAAGTTTGAGCCTGGAGTCATGGGCCACCCCCTGAGACTGTCTGTGATGAATAATGTGCGGAAACAATTGTTGAAAGGGGGGAACACCTACTGAACATTGGTAGTCGTCGAGCTGTTTATGCTCCTGCTGTGTGTTACCGACCTTCACCTCGCGACTGTGCAGAATAAATGAATGAATCAAGAACTGACATCACTACACTCGGAAAAGACAGTCCCACACGTGCTCCGTCCCCGTCTTCAGTAGCCAACGAACAGTTGACATGCTAACAGTACAAGTTGCAACATGATTAGAAGTCCGCCATTGATTCCACTTTAATGTTGAATATCTTCTAGAACCTCTCCCCCCTCCCCCTCCCTCACGAATTAGTTGTTCATTGTATGGATTTCATATTGCACCATCCACTGGTTCTCAGAGAGCACATCCGTGTATCATATAGTAGTTCACCGCTTAGATGCTGATACATTCTTCACAAAGCTCGAGCAGCTCGCATTAGCTTTTTGTGGAATTAAGATTCTTTGGATTTTACAACTAAAGCTTCCAACGTAGTTCCGGGAAAACAAACAATGACCGCTCTCTGTTTTACGGACATTGGTACGAGAGTGGCACGGCGGAAGAGACCGCAGCCTCAGCATGTAAACACTTCCAGCAGACAGCAGTGTGTACACTGTAGCCAAACTTCACAGTGCAGAAAGCAAACACATTCAAAAAGGTAACGCCAGCGCCTGCGAGGAATACAGACTGAAAAAGTAAGAAGGTGAATAAGAGACAACTATAGTATGGTTGGCACCTCTCCGTCTTTCCAGATGAAAGCGGTGTATTGCGCTATGAAGAGGCATGGGACTCACAGGCCTGGCGATGGCGAGTGTGACTAGCAAGACCCGAGTAAATCTGCCATAACAACAGCAGATCTTGAATGTGAACATCAGCCCAAGTAAGTGCAGCACTTGCGAACATGTTACCACAAATGCCATGACACTGGCAGCATTTCAGTTATTTGCTGTTGTTGCTTCTTCAGCAGCTGTCCAGGACATATGGAATAAAACTGACACATCACAACGATAAAGTGGCGTCTTCTGTCTTAATACCCAGAGACAGCACGAACAGAAAGGAGAAATTCCAGTCTCTTTTTCGCACTTCCACCGAGCGACAGGAAAAGTGGGAAGCCTTAGAATGAATCAGAAATATCAATAAAACAGGGACTGCACGTCAGCAGCACAGGATTGGACTAGGCATAGAGACAGCTGCTTGGGGGACATTTGCTAAACGAGTGGCTTAAACCAGAAGAGACATGACCGTATCTGCTTCAAGTATTCTCTGTTGAATATGTAGCTGCACTTAGAGCCACGTGGCGTGGCTCTCAGGTACTGTTTTGTTCTGTAATCAGAGGTCTCCCCGAGTGCAGGTCGATCCCGGTCCCTTCTGGTCAGGGAATCCCCGAGTGCAGGTCCATCCCGGTCCCTTCTGGTCAGGGAATCCCAGAGTGTAGTTCCATCCCGGTCCCTTCTGGTCAGGGAATCCCAGAGTGTAGTTCCATCCCGGTCCCTTCTGGTCAGGGAATCCCAGAGTATAGTTCCATCCCGGTCCCTTCTGGTCAAGGAATCCCAGAGTGTAGTTCCATCCCGGTCCCTTCTGGTCAGGGAATCCCAGAGTGCAGTTCCATCCCGGTCCCTTCTGGTCAGGGAATCCCAGAGTGCAGTTCCATCCCGGTCCCTTCTGGTCAGGGAATCCCAGAGTGCAGTTCCATCCCGGTCCCTTCTGGTCAGGGAATCCCAGAGTGCAGTTCCATCCCGGTCCCTTCTGGTCAGGGAATCCCAGAGTGCAGTTCCATCCCGGTCCCTTCTGGTCAGGGAATCCCAGAGTGCAGTTCCATCCCGGTCCCTTCTGGTCAGGGAATCCCAGAGTGCAGTTCCATCCCGGCCCGTACTGGTCGGCTCCGCGAGCGTCTGCTAAAAGGGTTCTTGGGTTTCCTGTTGCGCCAAGGACAAAACTATTTCGGCGGACGTTGCTTCTTCTTCTTCTTTCGTTGCTATATAAGCTAGACCAATATTTCATGTTTTTCTATCTGTCTTCCGCCATATTCTCTCTCTCTCTCTCTCTCTCTCTCTCTCTCTCTCTCTCTCTCTCTCTCTCTCTCTCTCTCTCTCTCTCTTAGCGCGCGAGCGCGTGTATGTGTGTGCGTCTACAGTGTACACAACCCGACTTAATCGCGAGTTGATAAACATTACATTACAAACTCAAATTACACTCTCTCGCCTGTTTCTGTGTTTCGAAAACCTAAATGACACTCTCTCGGGAGTGTTTTTACTCACCTTACAGACACGCACACAGACCTACTCTATACGACAGTGCGCCTACATACACACACACACACTCACACACCGAACTGTACCCAGTTTCCAAACCCTACATATAAGACCACGTCATTTATCCAGTAACTGCAAGGTTCCCACAGTGCCCGCTCACTGCAGACGTCAACAAACCGAGGTCATTTTTCGTTGTTAAAAAACCCCAGCTAAGCTGAACAAAAACCCAAGCAATACATAAGCAAAAAAAAAAAAAAAACGGAAAAAAAAAAAAGAACTAAAAACCCAGGTTGTTAAAAATTACACATTTAGTAGTTACGAAATAAAAGATTTAAACACTTTTATATAAGATCTTTAAAAAAACACACAAACCCAGATTTCACAATTTGAACCCAGGGCGTCAAATAAAAACCCAGATCTGGGGGTAAAAACCCATCATTGGCAGCCCTAATCACGAACTCCCGCCCCGGACAACGACAACTGGTGATCTAGGTGGAGAACGTGGCCCAGAAGGCAAACTCGTTTGTTTGTCACTCTGGTCGTGCATGAACAACAAATGAAATGGTCTGGCCACCTGACGAGAATGCCCTGGGACCAAGTGCCACGCTGAAGAAATATAATGAACACACAGAGCAGGGGGAGACCGAGCAAGGGGAAACCACGCAAGACATGGAGCGACATCATCAGGAGCAACCTAACAGAAATGAACACCAACTTGTACAATCCCTTGAAACAAGCGCACCAACGATCCTTACATCTCCCCCTAACACCTCGCTGAAGTCAATAGTGGAAGAGAAGAAGAGTCTGCAGGTAGGCGCCCAATTTGCTACTACGACGACCATACATATAAATGTAACCTCAATCATAAGGTCTTGTCCGAAAGTTCCATAAAGCCAAGGAGAAGTTTGAGCCTGGAGTCATGGGCCACCCCCTGAGACTGTCTGTGATGAATAATGTGCGGAAACAATTGTTGAAAGGGGGAACACCTACTGAACATTGGTAGTCGTCGAGCTGTTTATGCTCCTGCTGTGTGTACCGACCTTCACCTCGCGACTGTGCAGAATAAATGAATGAATCAAGAACTGACATCACTACACTCGGAAAAGACAGTCCCACACGTGCTCCGTCCCCGTCTTCAGTAGCCAACGAACAGTTGACATGCTAACAGTACAAGTTGCAACATGATTAGAAGTCCGCCATTGATTCCACTTTAATGTTGAATATCTTCTAGAACCTCTCCCCCCTCCCCCTCCCTCACGAATTAGTTGTTCATTGTATGGATTTCATATTGCACCATCCACTGGTTCTCAGAGAGCACATCCGTGTATCATATAGTAGTTCACCGCTTAGATGCTGATACATTCTTCACAAAGCTCGAGCAGCTCGCATTAGCTTTTTGTGGAATTAAGATTCTTTGGATTTTACAACTAAAGCTTCCAACGTAGTTTCCGGGAAAACAAACAATGACCGCTCTCTGTTTTACGGACATTGGTACGAGAGTGGCACGGCGGAAGAGACCGCAGCCTCAGCATGTAAACACTTCCAGCAGACAGCAGTGTGTACACTGTAGCCAAACTTCACAGTGCAGAAAGCAAACACATTCAAAAAGGTAACGCCAGCGCCTGCGAGGAATACAGACTGAAAAAGTAAGAAGGTGAATAAGAGACAACTATAGTATGGTTGGCACCTCTCCGTCTTTCCAGATGAAAGCGGTGTATTGCGCTATGAAGAGGCATGGGACTCACAGGCCTGGCGATGGCGAGTGTGGACTAGCAAGACCCGAGTAAAATCTGCCATAACAACAGCAGATCTTGAATGTGAACATCAGCCCAAGTAAGTGCAGCACTTGCGAACATGTTACCACAAATGCCATGACACTGGCAGCATTTCAGTTATTTGCTGTTGTTGCTTCTTCAGCAGCTGTCCAGGACATATGGAATAAAACTGACACATCACAACGATAAAGTGGCGTCTTCTGTCTTAATACCCAGAGACAGCACGAACAGAAAGGAGAAATTCCAGTCTCTTTTTCGCACTTCCACCGAGCGACAGGAAAAGTGGGAAGCCTTAGAATGAATCAGAAATATCAATAAAACAGGGACTGCACGTCAGCAGCACAGGATTGGACTAGGCATAGAGACAGCTGCTTGGGGACATTTGCTAAACGAGTGGCTTAAACCAGAAGAGACATGACCGTATCTGCTTCAAGTATTCTCTGTTGAATATGTAGCTGCACTTAGAGCCACGTGGCGTGGCTCTCAGGTACTGTTTGTTCTGTAATCAGAGGTCTCCCCGAGTGCAGGTCGATCCCGGTCCCTTCTGGTCAGGGAATCCCCGAGTGCAGGTCCATCCCGGTCCCTTCTGGTCAGGGAATCCCAGAGTGTAGTTCCATCCCGGTCCCTTCTGGTCAGGGAATCCCAGAGTGTAGTTCCATCCCGGTCCCTTCTGGTCAGGGAATCCCAGAGTATAGTTCCATCCCGGTCCCTTCTGGTCAAGGAATCCCAGAGTGTAGTTCCATCCCGGTCCCTTCTGGTCAGGGAATCCCAGAGTGCAGTTCCATCCCGGTCCCTTCTGGTCAGGGAATCCCAGAGTGCAGTTCCATCCCGGTCCCTTCTGGTCAGGGAATCCCAGAGTGCAGTTCCATCCCGGTCCCTTCTGGTCAGGGAATCCCAGAGTGCAGTTCCATCCCGGTCCCTTCTGGTCAGGGAATCCCAGAGTGCAGTTCCATCCCGGTCCCTTCTGGTCAGGGAATCCCAGAGTGCAGTTCCATCCCGGTCCCTTCTGGTCAGGGAATCCCAGAGTGCAGTTCCATCCCGGCCCGTACTGGTCGGCTACGCGAGCGTCTGCTAAAAGGGTTCTTGGGTTTCCTGTTGCGCCAAGGACAAAACTATTTCGGCGGACGTTGCTTCTTCTTCTTCTTTCGTTGCTATATAAGCTAGACCAATATTTCATGTTTTCTATCTGTCTTCCGCCATATTCTCTCTCTCTCTCTCTCTCTCTCTCTCTCTCTCTCTCTCTCTCTCTCTCTCTCTCTCTCTCTCTCTTAGCGCGCGAGCGCGTGTATGTGTGTGCGTCTACAGTGTACACAACCCGACTTAATCGCGAGTTGATAAACATTACATTACAAACTCAAATTACACTCTCTCGCCTGTTTCTGTGTTTCGAAAACCTAAATGACACTCTCTCGGGAGTGTTTTTACTCACCTTACAGACACGCACACAGACCTACTCTATACGACAGTGCGCCTACATACACACACACACACACTCACACACCGAACTGTACCCAGTTTCCAAACCCTACATATAAGACCACGTCATTTATCCAGTAACTGCAAGGTTCCCACAGTGCCCGCTCACTGCAGACGTCAACAAACCGAGGTCATTTTTCGTTGTTAAAAAACCCCAGCTAAGCTGAACAAAAACCCAAGCAATACATAAGCAAAAAAAAAAAAAAAAAAAAAAAACGGAAAAAAAAAAAAGAACTAAAAACCCAGGTTGTTAAAAATTACACATTTAGTAGTTACGAAATAAAAGATTTAAACACTTTTATATAAGATCTTTAAAAAAACACACAAACCCAGATTTCACAATTTGAACCCAGGGCGTCAAATAAAAACCCAGATCTGGGGGTAAAAACCCATCATTGGCAGCCCTAATCACGAACTCCCGCCCCGGACAACGACAACTGGTGATCTAGGTGGAGAACGTGGCCCAGAAGGCAAACTCGAAGGACAGCAGAAATGGAAGTTAGAACATAACGCAAATTTACTAAGTGCCACGTGACATGCGGCGGCCATTATGTTTTGGGGAAACATCCGGTCCGTGCTGGTCGGCCCACTTTGTATGATATCGACCTTTTGTACTGAACTATTTTTAAACCAGTAATAATTTGCGTCTTGCACTTTTAGATGCGTATCCATCTTCTGCTCCTTCGATCCTTCTGTCAGAGACCTTGCACCAGAAGGCAAGTTGTCTTGCCGAAAGCTATTGTCCGTCTATATCTCTTAGTTGACCTTGTCTTCACCGAGGTAGGAACAGGCCAGATTGCGTCTCTGTTAGCAGCCTCCAGGTGACAGTGTTGGAGCTCATGCTCCCTCAGCATTTTCCGGCGCCTTATTCTCCTGCCGTCTTGCACGAAAACACTGCACTCCAGGAAGTGTTTCGTTTAGCATCAGTCAGTCCCGATCGACCCACCAAGAACGCAGTATAGAAGAACGTCGTATGTATGTGGCTGTCGGAGGCAGTCAGCCGATTTGTGGCTTTATAGATAAACTAGCGGTACCGGCCACGCGTTGCTGTGGCTCAGTCAGGCGAAATTAAACAGAAAGAAAAAAGAAAAACGCACGTGTCTAATATGGTTAATATCACAATCATCGTCTCCGCAAATAAAGAGATAGTCTCGTTTGCTACTGTAGAATACGCAACATATAACTGTGTCTTTATATTAGTTAAAATATGGTTTTTTGTTTATCACATGCAAAGTCCCCCCCCCCCCCCCCCCCCCCCCCCCCCCCCCCCCCCCCCCCCCCCCCCCCCCCCCCCCCCCCCCCCCCCCCCCCCACAGTTGAAAGTAAAGCTTACTACTGTACTTCTAAACGACCAACAAATTCGCTGGGGAAAAAACGGAACAAGCGAGGAAGCATTATTAACATATAAATAATAATAAAAATGAATACTTTAACACATCATGCTTCACCAATCTAGCTCAATCAGACATACTCTTTCGGGGCTCATACGACATGAACGCCAATGTATCGGTCTTAGAATTATAATACCCATCTTCTAACCAAACAGTGCAAGCAAGCGGAGCTCAAATCGCCTAGGCTAAGTAATTATCAACAACCCAGCAAGCAAGCAAAACAAGTACACAGCACAGTCGAACTCAACATCCATGGAAACGACCATTCACGCCTACTCACCATGATTACGTCAGACAAACATCTACTCTATATGAACTAGACTGACGGAAAATGATGAATCTGACGTTAACACGATTGCGTGACCTGGGAGTAACGTTTGGTAAAGCATGCATATGCTGTCTTCGACGTAACGGCAGGAAATCCCAATTTCTAATGGGAATAATCAGTACAAGTACTTTGAAGAGGCTGCTGCATCGGAGGACTAAGCAAGCATGGAAATGCCCACTGAGCATCGACATCGATTGCGATAACATAATTAAACCATGACCAAATAAATCAACTGACCAACCAATCAATCAAGCAACCAAGAAATCAACATGTACAAGTTGATATGACTTTTGAGATTTCCTGTAACCTTAGATAGAATTTGCGGTAAACCCCGCCGGACTCAGAACGTTCATACTGTCAAATAAATTGCCTGCAATACAAAACGACCTGAACTCCCTGGGAAGGTAATAAAAACACTTGACTTACATCCAACCGGACAATAAAGCGGTTGACTTACACCCAACCTGACCATAAAAGCGGAATGCGAAGCTTGACGAATGCAAATTTAGAATATATCAATAACAAAAGAAGTACTACATCTGTGACAAGGCAGACATTTAGTGGACCCTCCAGATATCTACAGTCTCAACTTGAGAAGTATATTAATAAAGTAACAGAAAGTGTATTGATCGGCACTCATAAAAAATAAGTAGAAGATAGAAGAACACAATAGACAACATAAAAATAGAAAGCTATAGTTACCGTCACCTGTCACCTCCAGACGGCGTTTGTGCCTCGCTATGGAAACAAGCGCATTAGGAACATGATCTTAAACCCCCCCCCCCCCCCCCAAGGTGCCTTATTGGCCATGTCTATCGTACAGCTTGAAATCCATAACTATGGAATACGGACAGAATCAATTTCAAACCATTGAAACGGCACCATAGGTTACAGAAATGGTGTAGTTCCATAGTCTCAACTTGAGGAGACGCCAAGTCACCATCTTGTGATTCCACACACTGAACGTGAGTAGTGTCACCGTCTGATTGCTGCTCTTGTTTGTGCCAACTTTCAACGCCATGATGCAATCTCATTAGCACCCTGGCAAACGTATGCACTGGTTGTCCGGATGTAAGTGTTCAAACAACCATCTCTGATTGCCTGAACATCTCCCAAAAACTTCTGCTGTAATCTGAATAATGAACACAGTGATTTTCTTAAAATCACACAATACCTTGTTTTTTTTTTTTTTTTAAATTAGGAATCATGACCTTGCTGATGTTCTCACTATCTCCATGTCCGCTCTGTTATATTTACCTCAACATTTCCTCTACGCACCACAACACCTTCTGTTATACTCCTAAAAATCGCCTAACGAATTTCCCAGTCATCATCAATCAGCAAGTCCTTTACAGAACGTCGCTCCCTTAACGGCCCGCCTGAAAGTATCCTTCTCCCTAGCGAGCTCTCCAGCCCCATGTGCTTTCAACGCCAATGCATCTTTAATGTCAAGTGGTCGACCCCTGCCTCGCCTTCCACAAACTGCACCCTCCATCGCCGACTTTTCCAAGCCACGGTTGATTTCCCAGTATCTTCTGTTATATTCTAAATGGTGACCTCGGTTCTAGTAACACCGAGGCCTGTTATATTCTGAATGGTGACCTCGGTTCTGGTAACACCGAGGCCTGTTATATTCTGAATGGTGACCTCGGTTCTGGTAACACCGAGGCCTGTTATATTCTGAATGGTGACCTCGGTTCTGGTAACACCGAGGCCTGTTATATTCTAAATGGTGACCTCGGTTCTGGTAACACCGAGGCCTGTTATATTCTAAATGGTGACCTCGGTTCTTGTAACACCGAGGCCTGTTATATTCTAAATGGTGACCTCGGTTCTGGTAACACCGAGGCCTGTTATATTCTAAATGGTGACCTCGGTTCTTGTAACACCGAGGCCTGTTATATTCTAAATGGAGACAGATGTCGACTGTGGACCGGGTTGATCACCCCTAACACAGTATAATACCTCCGATTTCGAACAACCACAATGAAATATGCCCCCAGGGCCCTCCGAAAGGGGGGGGGGGAGAATGAAGGGCCCAATCTGATTGATACCCTCGTTGATGACTTTGCTAGCCCCCGGACTGAGACACTCGCCCAACGTCCGGGCTGGCTCTGTACATGTGGGAAAAGCTTCACGGGGTTGCATGGTCTGAGAACGCATGCCGGAAGAATGAAATGCGAGGGTGCTCCACGCAGTAAACGCCGTCGCAAAACTACCACTCCTGTGGTAGTTTCTGAGTCGTCAGGGTACGACGGGCAGGGTGAACCCCACTCGCCCGGAGAGGCCCATGACGTCGACTGCGGAGGAGCACCTTTGATGATTTCTGAAGAAGTGCGTTCCAAGATCAGGTTTCCACCTGCGAGTGAGAAGGTGGTGTGGTGTGAGTTGGAGGCTACATTATGTGAGGTACTTAAACAAACTCTAAACAAGAAGTCGCTAGGCGACAAGCTTACTAAATTTGGTGATGTAATATATGAACACTGCTCCCGCGAGTTCGGGACAGTAGTAAAGGCACAGCCGGGTGCCAAGCAGAATACTAGCAGGAGGCAGAGGGACATTCTGAAGTGTCGGGCAGACAAGAATGCCCTCAGAAAACGGTTCAAAGCCGCTACAGGCAGCGAACGGGAGGGGCTGTACGAAGTTTGGTTGCATTTAAAGAACAAACACAGTGCCCTCTGTCGTGCCGAGCGTTTCTGTAACAACAGACGCAGAACCAAAAGGGAGCGAGAGAAATTCTTTAGGGACCCGTATCAGTTCGCCCGAGGTCTATTCGAGCAACCGAAGTCTGGGACTCTGGTTGTCAGTCAGGAAGAACTAGAGCTACATCTACGCAAGATGTACTCGGATAAAAAGAGGAGAGAGCCTCTCGATGACAATCCAGAGATCCTTAGCGGACTCAAACAGCCTTCGGTGCCGAAGGTACCATTTAAACTGGTACCTCCCCTTTGGTCTGAGGTTGAGGACGTTGTGAAAAAAGCCAGCGGCAAGTCTGCCCCAGGTCCGAACGGTGTTCCGTACGTTCTTTACAAGCGTTGCCCGAAAATCCTTAAAATGCTTCACGTCTTGTTGAGACAAGCGTGGATCCGCAATCACATATGTCCAGAGTGGTCAAAGGCAAATGGGGTCTACATTCCCAAAGAGCAGGACTCGAAGAGTCTTTCCCAATTCAGGCCCATCTCGCTGTTGAATGTTGAGGGTAAGATATTCTTCTCAGTCATGGCTCGCCGGCTCACACAGTATCTGATGACTAACAAGTACATAGATACGAGTGTTCAGAAGGGTGGCATTCCAGGCGTTCCTGGGTGCCTTGAACACGCGACCATGATTTGGGAGGCTATCCAGAGAGCCAAGCATGAGAGAACCGATTTGCACGTTATATGGTTGGACTTAGCCAACGCCTACGGGGAAGTCCACCATAGGCTACTGTGGCGAGCCCTTCGCATGTTTCACGTACCGACACAGATCAGTCAAATGGTCGAGCAATATTTCTCTAAGTTCGCTTTGCGCTTCTCTACCTCGACGTTTACCACGAGGTGGACTGAGTTGCAGATTGGGATAGCTATGGGCTGTACGATCTCACCCATACTGTTTGTCATGGCAATGCAGATCTTGTTAGACGGGGCGGCCGGCTACGGACTGGGCCTTCAAATAGGGGATCACTGGTTGCCGCCACTGCGCGCATTTATGGATGACACGACTATTATAACGGGCAGCGAGGAGTCTGCCCGCACGATCCTGAATAGATTGGACGCGGTGGTCCAATGGAGCGGTATGCAGTTCAAACCGCAGAAGTCGAGGAGTCTGTCAATCCATAAGGGCAAAGTGTCGGCGATCAGTTTTACGGTGGCAAGGAACAAGATCCCTACGGTTCTGGAGGAACCGGTGAAGAGTCTCGGTCGCGTTTACGATTCGAAGTTATCTGACAGAGCGGAAGTCCGGCGAATACATGAGTCACTGGCTACAGGCCTGCTCGCGATCGAGCGATGCAGGCTGGTAGGAAAATTCAAGGTATGGTGTCTCCAATTCATGTTGATTCCGAAACTCCTATGGCCACTGTTAGTCTACGAGGTGACGATGTCTGCAGTTGAAGCCATGGAAAAGAAAATCAATACAGCCTTAAGAAAGTGGATTGGAGCACCGCCTTGTCTGACCGACGTGGCTCTGTATTGCAAACAGGCTAAGCTGGTACTTCCGTTCAAGTCGATAACCGAAGAGTTTAAAGTCGGCAAGGTAAGGCTCGCCATGCTCTTACGTGAGTCTTCAGACCCAAATGTCATCGCTGTCCAGCCCGCTCTAAAGACTGGAACCAAGTGGAGAGTCCTCGATGCGATAGAATCTGCTCAGAACGCACTAAAATTGAAGGAGATTATGGGTTACACACAAACCGACCGTCGAGGCCTAGGGCACGGGAAGGTCAATTGGTGGTCAAAGGCCTCAGCCAAAGAACGCCGAGACATGGTGATACAAACGGTGAGGGACAACGAAAACGAGGTTCGGGTCCAGAAAGCAGCCCAGCAGTCGCAGCAGGGCCATTGGGTCAGCCTGGAGAGCGCATTGCCGAGAATACTCACATGGGGTGAGATCTGGCGGATGACCCCGCTGCGACTGAGCTTTATCGTTCGTTCGGCGTACGATGTATTACCGTCCGGTGTTAACATGGTTAAATGGTCTGCGACCAACGATCCGACTTGCCCGTTGTGCAAATCAAAGCAAACTCTTGAGCACGTCCTGTCCGCGTGCAGGAAAGCTCTAGGTCAAGGCCGATACACCTGGCGCCACAACAAGGTGCTAAAGGAGTTAGCAGCCGTTGTCGACCAGGCTAGAATGAGGGCTAATGCCAGAGCCAGTTCTAGTATCGCCCCATTCGTTTCCTCAAGGCTGGGCAGGTTCCAAAAGGTAAGGTCAACCAAAACGCATTCGCTCCATCGGTGCTAGACTCTGCGAGGGACTGGTTACTGGCGGTTGATCTGCCAGGCCATGAACGGTATCCCGAGTTGATCCGTAAAACCAGCCTGCGACCGGACATCGTTCTCCATTCTGCGCAAAAACGGCAGCTCATCCTGATTGAGTTGACGGTCCCGTTTGAGTCGCGTATGGAGGAGAATCACTTGTACAAGCTCGAAAAGTACAGTGATTTAGCAGCCGGTTTGAGGAGAAACGAGGCTTACACAGTAAGGGTTTTTGCCGTCGAAGTGGGAGCGAGAGGCCTCGTTTCCACTTCGCTCTACAATGTGGTTAAAGAATTAGGATTGCGCGGTAATGAACGGAAACGAACACTTAAAAAACTGGGAGAGGCAGCCGAAAGGGCCTCTAGCTGGCTGTGGACGCAGCGCAACAACGTAGGGGACGGGCCTCGGTGAGCTGGTCCGGGTATCTAGTGGAAAAGAGTTTCTTATCCCTTTGAAAGTCCATCGTGTACGAATTGTCTGCCAGTGTTCCTCTGCCAACTGCTAATAAAAGTTCAACATGTGTCCGGTAAACCAAAGTAAGCTTGTCGCTCGGTCGTCCAGGCACGCTGACTGTTCTAATTAGGCTGCCGCGGCGGCTTCTTATCTCACAGTACCTCCTTCGAAACCACTAAGTCGTCTTGTCTCTGGCCGAAATAATAACACCATCCGGTAATCTGTGCAGCGGGGAAGCAGCCCTGAGCTTCATGAACTCAGGTGGGCCCACCTCCGAATACGTTTAGGAATCGTGGGCCGAAACGTGTGTCGAAAGAGGATAATTTCTACTGATGACTGTAGATCCCCGCTGTACTTGCTCCCTGTGAGTTTATTCTTAAATGGTGACCTCGGTTCTGGTAACACCGAGGCCTGTTATATTCTAAATGGTGACCTCGGTTCTTGTAACACCGAAGCCTGTTATATTCTGAATACTGGCCTCGATGATTTCGCCAACATCTCTCAATCGCTTCTGTTCTATACTGACTGGCCTCCTCAATAACTTACTCTATGCCCGTTGGTTCCCTTTTCAATTCTTTGAACGGAATCTCCCCAACTCATAGCAACAAAGTTACCCATTGTCCAACCAGATCAGCTGAAGCATACATAACACACAACAGATCTCATCGAAGGGTGACCAACTACATGAATACATCTTGTGATTGAATCAAAGGTGGCTGCGGTCGAGCTGGGATTAAAAAGCGCGATTTCGCTGTTTACAATTACATCTTTTTTTTTTTTTTTTTGCGTATCGATCCTTGAATCGGCACCAGCAAGGACAATCGAGCAGTGGGCCGTATCGATACGTAATGTGACTGTTGTATCTGACACAATTAATGGGGAATTAGCACTCTCCCCGCCGTGGCCTTGTTTGCGTAGAGACGTTTTTACTTCAATGATTATCTGGCATCAATCGCAGTACTGGGAGACAACATCTTATGTTATTACATATCGGTCATTGGCTCGCCGGTAGACGACTTCGTCGCCGGACGGGAAAGTATTTGCATCAACACCGCAGAAGTCTTTTCAGAGCTTTTGGTGGCGTGCAATGCTAAGCCAATCTATACGGCGCAAAAATCCTAGTCACAATTATAACCTCTTAAATTCCCCCTTCAGGAATGATGTTTTGATAGTGACGATTCCCCCCAACCCCCAGCAAAGCACACACCTACCTAGGCGGATAGTGTAAATAAAATTACCTTGGTGTCCATGTCTGATACCAGAAAACGTGAAGGAAAGTAAACGCGACCGGCATGATGGCCAGATTATTGACCGAGTGCCGACTGGTCGGTAATTACCTGCCCGATATGCAACAGGTGTAACGAGTTCTTCACTAGATCTCTGTGTGGGCTCCAGGTCCCCATTTTGGGGCGACAAGAAGAGACCTATTGCCCTCTAGCAAGCGTGCCTCATCAATCTGTGGCTCCCAGGGTCACAGTGGAGAGAGGCAGGGCAGGGGACAGAGATACTGTGCTTTAACAAGCATGTCGTAAGTAAGAGTCGACTCAATAGTGGTGTTTCCTTCCAAGCTGAAACAATTCTGCATCACACACACACACACACACACACACACACACACACACACACACACACACACACACAACCAACAGTCTACTTACAAATAAGCGAGATGAGTTAAACGGATATGCAGGCAAAACTCAAATTCTGGAACAAGAAGAGAATAAGCGTACCGCAGACGGCGACTAATTAAAAGTTTGCTGAAACTGGACGTGTTCGGCAGAAAGGCGCAGATATGGCTGTCTAGCTGTGTAAATCACAAGGCTATGTGTCAACTGCCCGTTTAAAGCCGAATTGGAAGATTAACCTTTTAATATGTTTACACAAAAATTTGGGGTTAAAGAGGTGGGATCCCATGGGTCATTTGCATATTTACATCACTGATGGGCCATACAAATAAAAGCTGTAATGGCAAAACTAGAGCTGCTAAAGCTAGAGCTCAGGATAAATACACAGAAGCCAATAAGGAAGTTAGGAGGCGTATAAGGGCAGACAGAGTGAAATATTTAAATGATCTAGCACAAGAAGCGGAGACAGCAGCAGCACAAGGAAACATCAGAGAACTTTACAGTAACACAAGATAATTATTAGGTAAATAAAGTCACGAAAATATAATAAAATTAGTCAAGTAAAGGTACTTACTAACACTAAGGATCAAATGAACAGATGGGCCGAAAATTTTGAAATGCTTCTAAATAGACAAGGCCCAAAGGTTCCTCCAGATATCGAGCTTTTAGAAATGGAACTGGACATCAACTGTGAGATACTATCTAAACAAGAAATTATAAAACTATCAATCTTCTCAAGGAAGGAAAGGCGGCAGGTCCAGATGGTACCCAGCAGAAGCCATTAGGGCCAACATGAACATATGAACGGAATTGCTACATAGATTATTTAGTAAAATCTGGGAGACCGAAGAAATTCAAGCAGACTGGAGAGAAGGATATCTTATGTAACTACCCAAAAAAAAAGGTTATCTACAGGAGTGTGAAAACTATAGAGGAATTATGTTGCTGTCAGTTCCTGGAAAAATATTAAATATAATTATTTTGGAAAGATTAAAAGATTCTATTGATAAAAAGCTAAGAGATGAACAGGCACATTTTCGGCCAAACAGATCCTGTACTGACCAGATAGCCACATTACGTATAACAGAGCAAAGCACTGAACTGAACTCACAACTTTACATTGGATTCATAGACTATGAAAAAACATTTGACAGCATTAATAGGGAATCTCTCTGGAAATTGACGGGGCACTATAGAATCCCACAGAAAATTATTAACTTATTAAAGGCAACACAGAGAAATATGAAATGTCGAGTTCTTCATAAGGGAAAGCTAACACATATATTTGAAATAAAAACAGGTGTGCGGCAGGGATGTCTTTTGTCGCCTCTCTTATTTTTACTGGCTGTAGACTGGATTATGAAAACAGTAACTGCTAACATCAAGAATGGAGATCAGTGGACCCCTACAAAACAGTTTGATGATCTGGACTTCGCTGATGATATTTCTCTTCTGTTTTATTCACGGAATCAGATGCAAGATAAATTAAATATACTTGAAAGACGAAGATAATAATAATAAATCAGGCAAATAGTAATGTGGTTTCTCTTAATGGCACCCCACTCCAAGACGTGGAGTCGTACACTTATTTAGGCAGTAATGTAGATAAAGATGGGGAACTGATAGAGATATTAAAATAAAAATATAAAAGGCAAGAGGAACTTTCATAGCACTAGGGAATTTGTGTAGGTCAAAAGAAATTAAAAGAAATACTAAACTTAAAATCTTTAATTATAATGTCAAACCATTACTTTTGTATGGGCCGGAAACATGGCAATTACTAATAAACTACAGACATTCATTAACTGGTGCCTGCGCAGAATAGAGGGAATTAAATGGTATGATAGAATAACTAATGTAGAACTTTGGGAGAGAACTAAACAGGCCCCAGTGGACCTAGAGCTGGGGAAAAGACGCTGGCGTTGGACAGGACACACATTTAGAAAACCGGAGAACAGCATAACGAGAATGTCTTTGCATAGGAACCTTAAGGGGCATGGAATTAAAGCAAGGCAGAGAGCTGGAGAATGAAGTTAGAAAGATGGGGAGGACATGGGGAAAGCTCCACGCAATACTGAAGGACATTACGACTTGGTGTGAGTTGGTTGAGGGCCTATGCTCTATTCGGGGAAAAGAAAGGCAGAAAAGAAGAATGGTTGTCGTGGCAAGGCCGAAGCAAATTATTTCACGGGCCTTATAAGGCCCGCGGGCCTACGTTTCTCCCACAGCTGTGATAAAAGTGTAGGAAGACGTTTACGAAACAATATTCTAGGCATGTTGCTGTTGTAGAGTTAAACCTTATTATCTCTCGGTTAAACAGGCAGACGGATTGGCTTGACCTGCATCAGTGGGTGGTGAACTTATACATGACAAGGCAGGTGTGGTCAAGGCTCTTTGGGAAATAAGACACCTTTTTTGGGGGTGCCTAGTTGACCATGTTCTTAGTGCACTTGTAGTCATAGCGAGGCGCACATGCCATCTGGAGGTGACAGGTTCAATTCCGGCACAGTAACTATAGCTTTTGATTTGTATGTTGTCTAGTGTGTTCTTCTATCTTTCCACTTCTTTCTATGAGTGCCGATCAATACACGTTATGTTACTTGATTAATTCATAATATTTAACGACCTCACAGATTCCCCCTCTATTTATTTTGGGAACAAGTAAGGAAGTCAGAACAGAAACTAGATAACTAAGGGCTGGAGAGAATGATGCACCTGGGAGTGACCAGAGGGTTCGGCCGGCACACAACGCTCAGAGGAAAGGCAAGACGGACTTACAACCAGCCTACGACCGGCACCATTAGTATTGGAACTCTGCGCTGGCTGCTGAGGATGGGGACGGAGCGCATAAGGAAATGCCCCAAGTGCTGCGATGTCAATTCCAGACTAACCTCAGTGTACTCTCGGTTAACACGAACGACATGTTGGTACAAGCAGGGATGTCTTCAAGTGCCTGGTTGGCACGATTTTCTTAACACGAACTACTGATTTCTAGGCAATCGTCGTTGTGTAGCAGCCAGACGTTCGCCTGTGTATCCGAAGATCGCAGGTTCGAGTCCTGATGGAGGCAGACATTTTTCATAAATATCTTCGGCTCCCAGGTCGACCCAGCTTTAAATGGGTACCAGGTAAAGTCCCGAGAAGTAAAGGCGACCGGCGTGATATTGATGACATCACCCACCGAGTGCCAACTGGTCAGAAAATATAGCTGTAGCTCTATACATGTGCAACACGCCTGAAAGTGTGAAAAAGGATCTATAACGTCGGATTTTTCAGTAGCACGGAATTCGGGTGCTTTCTTAATATCCTACCCCAAACAGGGGAAATCCACAGGTAAAGGAACAGTCTAATATTTCAGGGGCTGGTAGATAGGCTGCACGCAGTCGTGGGACCTAGGCTGCACTCTCTCGTGGGAAGCAGGTTGGTTGGAGTTAGGGACTGTACCAGACGTTTTGGGGTCGTTAAAAGCATCAATAAGCCGGTAAACCCTGTCTTTCTACCCTCTAAAACGTTGGACCGTCCTGTGGCGGCGTCTGGGGTAGGATATTACTAAAGAACCGGAATTTATAATGGGTGTTTTAGTGCAGGAACACTGTGAAATTCACGAAAGCCTCTGTGGCGATTTCTTATTCCCAGATCCCTTGCTTCGATTTCAGCTGCTGGCTGATTTGCCAGTGGTATCTAGAACAGCTCTTTTCTTCAAAAATGGCATTGGCTTCCAGGTCGACCCAGCCTTGAGTAGGTACCGGGTGCAGTCCCAGGAAGTAGAGGCGGCCGGCGTGATGCTGACCACATCACCCATCTTGTGCCGTTGGTCTATAAAATATGTCTAGCCCTATATGCCCTATACGCCTAAAGGCCTTTACTTTACTATCCAGAACAGCCATTCAGAGTTAATGTCAAACTACTGAACGTAGAAATTCCCCAGTAAAACTACAAAAGTTGGTTGCACAACGTTCTCTAAAGCAGAGCTATGCAACTCATGGGCCAAAATTGTGAACACGGGAATCGGTCATTGGTCAGAGAACCGAGCCCCATCATAGAAAGATCATTATTACAATGACGTTAATTGCGTTTCCTTTACAGGACGTTGCAGAACCAAAACCAGCATTTTTTTTGGGGCTGTTGTGATTTTCCTAGGTAAGTTTACGTCCAGTAGTTTGCCACTGCCTTCTGGACGGTCGGCTTCTCAATACCACTGTCGAAACCAACGCAAGGCCTGCAGCTGGGATCGAACCCGGCACCCCGGGATTTCAAAGCGCGTTCGTAAAGCCTAAGCCACAGACGCCGACCATCATTACAATTCAAAAAATAATAATCTGTGGGCCACTTGCTAGGCCTGTGTGGACCGGATACGACCATGGGCACCGGTTAAACAGCCCTACTCTAAGGGTTATGCAACTAGCTTTATCCTTCCCTGCATGCCGTAAAATGCAAGAAAATAGTGAGTTAAATTGCCTACTTTATGTAAGAACAAATCTCCAAAATCAGAAAGACTGCAAAGCTTGGTTTAAGACCTGTTTTCTTGTATGCAACAGTAGGAGTCAAGACATCATGTGCCGTGCCGATAAGTGTAATTTGTAATCTTTCGCCAACTCGGACGATCACCAAAAAGCACGGATCAGGTCAGTGTTCTTACCTCACCCCCATCCACATGACAAGGCCATCCAGGTATCTATGTTTTGTCAAACCTACAGTTGCTTCCCACTGGCACTCTTTCTATTAATCACGCTAGGTGTCACCAAGTTCTAGAATCTGTCAAAACATGTTTAAATATCTGTCTACGTCTGGGTTTTCTGGTCATACGATGAAGGAGACAAAAACACAATGTCTAAGTATTTCTACCATAAGAGGAGGAAGGAGACAACAAAAACACAAGAGCAAGACGGAGACAATAAAAACATTGACGCCTACCTGTGGCTCGTTGTACCAGATACAGCATCCTCCCTGGTCGGTCAGGTTGGTGTTGTAGCAGCCACGTCCCTTGGAGCTGCAGTTGGAGTGGTACCACACCTGGGATAGACAATACAGATGACTGCTGTATTTACTGAGAGGGAGAGAAAGTGTGTGTATGTGTGTGTATACAAAGGGAAAAAGCGATGCAGGATATATATAATGTTAAAATAGATATCTAGATGAATAGGTATATGGACAGACATGGAGATCGATAATCGGCTAGGTGCGCAGATGTACGGACATATAGATATAGATTTCTAGTCAATTCTTTAGTGCAATCAACGTTTCACTGTAGCAACAGGACAAATCATTTTTATGGAACCGTATTGCAAAGTTCCCAACCCGCTCCCCGCTATCAACCGACGGGGTCTGAGACTGGTAGTGGATCGTTTCATTTCCAGAAACTAGGACAAAATCCAAAACCTGAAATTCAGGGGGTGGGGACTGCCCAGAATTGCTTCTACCCTTCCCCCCCCCCCCCCCAATGCAGAACTAGTTGGCACCTTTCCGTTTTTCAGACATTATATTGTGAGGTGAAGGGGGAGGTGGTAGGGAGAGAAAGATGGGGATCACAGCCCTTGGAGATGGCGAATGTGACTAGCAAGGCCCGCAAGTGTTAAGAAATAACTTTTCACAATTAGTCCACGGGGTTTCAAGACCAAACGTGTCATGGCTTGTTTTCAATGTGCTTCTTCTCAGGCGGTCAGCTCCTAACAGATCTGCGACCGACAGAGCGAAGAGTTCATATAACTCGGTCTGAGCTCTGTGCTAACTTCTGCATCACACTCCAGGTCTCTCTCTCTCTCTCTCCCCCCCCCCCCCCCCCCCATCCTGGTTTGTTCGTAGTCTAATTCTGATAGTCTTCTTCTCTCTTTTCCTGGAATGCCTACCGTTTTTAGGGCATGAAGAGATATCTACGGTACCTTACGGTCCATACTCTGCGTCGTCAACCTCTGCATCTGTTAAAATTATATCTGTTTTGCCCTGTCTGATGGCAATCTTGTTACATGGCCAAACCATTTGATTTGCTGCCTATCTATAAAGTTCAGTATTGGTTCTGTGCCGACTCCTCTCCTGATATCATCGTTCCTAAGTCGATCTATCCTCGTTACACCTAGCATAGTCCGTAAACATTTTATTTCTGTCGTGACTATTTTTCGTCTATCTTCTGAAGACAGTACCCATGTCTGAAACTAATAGCAAAGCGTTTGTAAGAATATTGTGTTGAACAGTGTTCTTTTAGTGTTTATTTTGAAATGCTTGCATTTTAAAGTTGGAGCCATTTGGCCTAAAAACTGATTGGTTTGAACTGCCGTTTTTGGCCTTTCTGCTTAGCCACCCGTCAAAAATCAACAACTGCACGGACACAGCGTAACATGAGGGAATCCGGAGAACCTGTTAGTGATTACAGAGGATCATTCTGTACCCACCCACAGCGGCTGTGATCTCCACAAGCATAAAACCACCGATGACGCCTGTTCTGTGTTAATTTTTCACACGTCTTGTCCCCTTGTCAGCGTCTGTGGCTTGAGCGTTGTGGCAGCGCTTCGCAATGCCGGAGTGCAGGTTGGATCGCAGCTGCGGGCCTTGCGCTGGTTTCGATTAGGTCTCGAGAAGCCGACCGACCACAAAGCAAATGCAAACTGCTGCACGTAAATTTGCCTAGAGAAACAACAACAGCCAAAAAATGCGGGTGTTGATTCTGCAACATCAGGTAAAGGATACGCAACTAACCTGAATTAACTTGTCCCCTTGGTGAAATGTTCCCTTCTTGCAGCTTCAGGATGCACCCCCCATCCCCAACTAGCATAGACAGGGATACAGAATCAAACGCTTTGCTGTATTCGTCATCGCGGTAAATGCTACGCATGACATTGACAACATCGCTTTGGTCCAGTTGCTGATCAGCGATAACAACTGCAGTTTCTACAAGATAACCTGCACGTTCGCTGCCTCCAACACACCCAAGACCCGGCACAAAGATGAAGGTCGAGCCAGCCATTCGCGAGGTGATTAGTGTTAAAATCCATAAACTACTCTAGCTCTAAAGTAGGTCATATAAATCCATTGCTGCCTGATAAATCCAGTCTGAATTTTCTTAAGCATATTCAAACAGGTGAATAGAAAAGCAGCGAGCGCCTTTTCTCAATGGACACACGATTCAAACAAAATCCAGAACCTGGTGCTGAAGGCGGAAGGACAGAGGGGAGGAGAATCCTGCATCAGACAACTACAAGCTACATGATACAAGCCGAGTGTCTGTCCTTTCTACACGACTCGTCTTGCAGCGGTACTCTTTCGCCGTCAGCCCACAAGAAAATAAGACAGAGCAGCACAGATAACGGATATCCGGCAGTTTATCGGAAGTTATCGTGAGGAGATCCCGTCTGCTTGGAGAGAGACCAGGCAGATCACGTGTCCCAGGGCAGCGTTTCCGGAAACTGAAGCCGCTGGCGTGCTAAATGCAAATCGAGAGCTGCATTCAAGCTGTCAACACCATGCGATCTCACACGCAGCAGCGGCGTGGTTACGACTGAGAAACTTGATAGACAGTCGCAGTTTTATTCTGTTTGTTTTAGTCATTTGTTAAACAACTGCTCAAAACAGTTTCAAGACAGACGACCCGGATTTGATTTAAGAACCGACATCACAGCACTCGGGGCATTCCCATAAGCGCTCCGTCCCCATCTTCAGCAGCCATCAAAGAGTTCAAATACTAATGGTGCCAGTAGCATTCTGATTGTCCGTCTTGCCTTTACTTTGAGCCTCGAGCATCTGCCAGAACCTCTCGTAACTCCCCCCTGCATCAATCTCACCAGACTGTGGTGATCCATCTGTTCCTCCGAACTGTACACGCTCTCCCACAAGGCACTAACCAAGTCTGCCTTATCATGTATCAGTATTCCATCAAGCTGCACAAAGCCAGTCTGTCCGTCTGTTCATTTCCCAAATCACCGGCGTGCCCCGGTGAAAAAAAAATCCAGACAATACTCCTCATCCTTGTTCTCTGCAGCAAAGCATGCCACTCTGCACGAAGCATGTCTGTCATGATCTTCCTCAGCATGCTTTCTGAGTCAGTTACAATCACGAAGTGTGTGTGTGTGTCGTGTTCTCTAACCAGCGGAAAATGCAGTGACTGCCTCCACCTCCATTCTCAAGCTGGATGTTGTGGTATCATATGCTAGGCTCTCCTGCACAAAACGTCGACCATCAACTTTTGCCAAGAAGCCCCAAGCACTTCTTTTGCCTCTTTTTTTTTCTTCAAACAGAAACACATAGTTGAGGAAGGAAACATACATTTTCGTTTTTAATCTTCATTTGACTCAGTACATACCTTGTTAGACAGTACTGTAGTACAATTGTCTGTTTGAATTGCCTACCAGGGGTGAGTGAATAGTACTATTTTAATTTGATTTATTGCTGCTAGTCCTCTGAATTAATAGTATCTGTTGAACTCTATAAAATGTGATGTCCACATGGTGGACAGAGCTCTTGATGAATTTCTTCATCTCAACTAACCACGTTTATGATCTAGTTTGTAAGTAAAAAAGTAAAGTAAAGATCCCTTTTCACGCCTTTCGGCGCATTGGGCATATGGGCAGAGCATCCCATATTTTTACAGACCATCAGCACTCGGTGGGTAATGTGGTCAGCATTACGCCGGCTGTCTTTACTTTCCCAGGACATGTACATGTATGTAAACACATGATCTATTTGATGATTGACATAATGTTTATTTGATACTTGAAACGTGAATTGGTATTTGTAATTATTATAATTATATTAAGTGAGAATTTATGTCCTCGTATGAAATCTCGGCCAGTCCCGATTTTCAGCATGGTGAGACGATTAATGAAGGAATCAAGTGTATATTCATTTTACCTAATCCTTACCATTTTGATTCGACCTCATAATGATATTAGCTTGATAAATCAATCTTGCTTTATTTTAGATTTAGCCCAGAGAATCCTGAGACTAGTTTAAGAGCTTGGAAAGTAAATACCACATGGCGGTTGAATATTTTATGGTAATACTGTGATAGATAGGAAGCCCGTTGTCATCTATGATTGTATTATGACATCTATTCTAGCGCCTAGTTACACTGACTGTATAGTTCCCATTTGTTTTTCAAACTGCGCAACACACCTGTTATGAGTTTCATGTCCATGTAAACTCACTCCCCAATTTTCATTCTTTGTGATATGAACCCACATGGTTGAAGTGAGAATATATTGTGAAAGGTGACTGTGTGTAAGCATGTTAATCCCTTAAAGGAGTACTGGTGAAAAGAGATCAAAATAATTCACACTGATGAATGTTCTTATTGTGTGATGTAAACTTTTGTGCTTGAAAGTATTCATGAAACTGATGTTTATGAAATATTTCCCTATCAGGAATGTGTTCTGTAAACATTACCATTCGGTACAGGAAGGACTGAACACTTGTTACTACCCGACTCTATATATATATGTGTAGTGTAACAGTTATATGAGGACTGGAGGCACTGTTGCCAGGTAGAGTTCCAGATGGAAATTCTAGAAGTGAGTTCCAGCGTAGCTGCAGGTGCCCGATTGCCTAGACTGGACTAGATAATTTGGCCTACCAAAAAGCGTCTCCGAGGCTTAGCTAGAAGCTGACCAAAGAAACCCGAGCTACAGTTAAGTGGACAGATTGGTCTCCTATCCCCATCCATAATCAGGGACCAATTTTTATCTCCAAAGCCAGTCTAATTATTAGTTCGACTTCTTAAATTAAATGTTATAGTTGTTAATGTTTCTTCCAGTGTTATGGAGTTTATTTTAACTGTAATCATTTGTGTCAGTAAACAACAGCCAGTATATTTTAGTACATTTAAATATACAATTTATTAACAGTAAGGAATCAGATGTGGGCGAACCCCGAATCCGCTCCTTGAACCAGCCAGGCTGGGAGAAAGATCATCTTTAAGGATGTTTCAATGTTTGCGCTTCCCTCTTTAGTGCATTTGCTAGATTAAAGCAAATTAACCCGCCAGTGACCACGACATTTTTTCTCGGGCCGCAGAACAATTCGCCCAATTTCGTATAGACCAGATATGACATATGACTAATGAGCGGAAGATCGTGACAACAGAGATGAGATGTCTTAGGAGAGCTGCCGGTGTGACAAGAAACGATACAATCAAGAATGAAGAAATTAGAAGAAGACTAGGGCTGAAACCAGTCATACAATTCAACAAAGAAAAAAAAAATAAGATGGTTTGGCCACCTGACAAGAATGCCCTGGTACCAACTGCCACAAAGAGCCACGCTGAAGGGATATTATGAACACAGAGCAAGGGGAAGACCACGCAAGAAATGGAGCGACATCATCAAGAGCGAACTAACAGAAATGAACACCAACTTGTACAATGCATTAGAAAAAGTGCACAAACGATCCTTACGTCTCCCCCAACACCTCACTGAGGTAAATGGTGGAAGAGAAGAAGAAGAAGAAGAAGAAGAAGAAGATATGACAGTCAGGGTTGTTGTGTCATGTGATTACAAGAAAGGCACTGAAGGATACCGCGACGACTGGAAAGATCAACGGCGGAAAAGAGGCAGGCTAAGGCAGATTATGCTTAAAGGTCTGACGTTGTACGGGGCTGAGTGGTCATGAGACATGGCGTCCGACTCGAGTGCTAGAGATTCCGGGTTCAGGCTGGGACGTTTTCACGTGGACTTCTAGTAATTACCCTGGTCCATGTGTAGTGAAATCGGACGCCCGTGTGTACTGTTGCGCACTAAAAAAATCCTTTGGCAGTTGGAAATCGAAAAGAGTAGCCTAACGGCGCTGCCCGGGCAAAATTTGAAATTAAAAATCTACCTAAAGTATTTCAGGATCCTCGCCAGTGCTACGGAGTTCGTGCAATGCGTTGAGATTCTTCGGATTCAGGCTTGGGTTAGAAGAAGAACGGATCACTCACTGATTACTACACTTGTGCCACGATGTTGATCCTTTGCTCAAACAAATGTATGTGACACATACCGGCCTATGCCGGTAAACAGGGAACAGGATGATGATGAGCTGTTATCTAACCTCGAGCCTTACTGAGCAGCGAACACACGCCCTCCAGTATCAGGCGACAGTTCTAACACTCTAGCCTGGGATAGCAGGGTACATCAGGCAGAGCTTGGTATTGTCGTCGTATAGTCGGAGATAACGGAGAGAACTCGTTCAATGAAAAATCTCGGAGTGTGTTTTGATCGTAGTCTTGCTTTTTATGAGCATGTGTTAGTTGCGTATCATTTACATAACTTCCTCCGAAGTCGGAGTACATCTGCCGGAGAGGCGGGGAACGAGTACTGCAAACAAATAAGCCAGTAAAACGGATGTACACGCAAAACTCAGGTCAAGGTAAAAGCCAAAAGTCCATTTTGGACGAACAACCGTGACTTACCGCCGGAATTCACAGCCGGTGAACAAGAAGAAGAAGAAGAATTTACATAACATTGCATAACAAACAGCATCATTTTCTGGCTGTTGTGATTTTTCTACGCACATTTATGTCCGGTAGTTTGCCACTGCTTTCTGGACGGTAAGCTTCTCAATACCACTGTCGAAATCGGCGCAGCAGCCCGGCGTAACGGAAAGCATGTGAACGACATGATCATTAAGGCAAAGGAAGGTTTGACGGCGCTAAGGGGCTGCGACAGCCTGCGCAACGTCACCTATCCACAAGAATCCAAAGAAGAAAAAAAGGGAAGACTCCAAGACAGATGAAATCAATAAGAAACTGACACATTTTTGGAGACAGCATGGAGGTAGCAACAGGAGATACAACAGTTAGGATACCTCAGTGTTAGCTAGCAGAGATTCTAATGATACATCAGTGTTAGCTAGCAGAGATTCTAATGATACATCACTGTTAGTTAGCAGAGATTCTAATGATACATCAGTGTTAGCTAGCAGAAATTCTAATGATACATCAGTTAGCAGAGATTCTAAGAATACCTCAGTGTTAGCTAGCAGAGATTCTAATGATACATCAGTTAGCAGAGATTCTAAGGATACCTCAGTATTAGCTAGCAGAAATTATAAGGATACCTCAGTATTAGCTAGCAGAGATTCTAAGAATACCTCAGTGTTAGCTAGCATAGATTCTAAAGATACCTCAGTGTTAGCTAGCAGAGATTCCAAGGATTTCTCAGTGTTAGCTAGCAGAGATTCTAAAAATACCTCAGTGTTATCTAGCAGAGATTCTAATGATACCTCAGTGTTAGCTAGCAGAGATTCTAATGATACCTCAGTGTTAGTACACAGGGATTCTAAAGATACCTCAGGGTTACCCAGGGGAAATTCTAATGATACCTCAGTGTAAGTCAGCAGATATTCTAAGGAGACCTCAGGGTTACATGGGAGAGATTCTAATAATACATCAGTGTTAGTAAGCAGAGATTATAAGGATACCTCAGTGTTACCTAGGAGAGATTCTAATGATACCTCAGTGTAAGCTAGCAGAGATTCTAAGGATACCTCAGTGTTAGCTTGCAGAGATTCTTATGATACCTCAGTGTTAGTAAGCAGAGATTCTAAGGATACCTCAGGGTTACATGGAAGAGATTCTAATAATATCTCAGTGTCAGTAAGCAGATATTCTAAGGATACCTCAGGGTTACCTAGGAGAGATTCTAATGATACCTCAGTGTGAGTAAGCAGATATTCTAAGGATACCTCAGGGTTACCTAGCAGAGATTCTAATGATACCTCAGTGTAAGCTAGCAGAGATTCTAATGATACCTAAGTGTAAGCTAGCGGAGATTCTAATGATACTTCAGTGTTAGCTAGCAGAAATACTAAGGATACCTAAGTGTTAGCTAGCAGAGATTCTAAGGATACCCCAGTGTTAGCTTGCAGAGATTCTTATGATACCTCAGTGTTAGCTTGCAGAGATTCTAATGATACTTCAGTGTTAGCTAGCAGAGATTCTAATGATACCTCAGTGTTAGCTTGCAGAGATTCTTATGATACCTCAGTGTTAGCTAGCAGAGATTCTTATGATACCTCAGTGTTAGCTAGCAGAAATTCTAATGATACCTCAGTATTAGCTAGCAGAGATTCTAAGGATACCTCAGTATTAGCTAGCAGAGATTCTAAGGATACCTCAGTATTAGCTAGCAGAGATTCTAAGGATACCTCAGTATTAGCTAGCAGAGATTCTAAGGATACCTCAGTGTAAGCTAGCAGAAATTCTAAGGATACCTCAGTGTTAGCTAGCAGAGATTCTAAGGATACGTCAGTGTAAGCTAGCAGAGATTCTAACGATAGCCCAGTGTTAGCTAGCAGAGATTCTAAGGATACCTCAGTGTTAGCTAGCAGAAATTCTAAGGATACCTCAGTATTAGCTAGCAGAAATTCTAAGGATACCTCAGTTTTAGCTAGCAGAAATTCTAAGGATACCTCAGTGTTAGCTAGCAGAAATTCTAAGGATACCTCAGTGTTAGCTAGCATAAATTCTAAGGATACCTCAGTGTTAGCTAGCAGAGATTCTAAGGATACCTCAGTGTTAGCTAGCAGAAATTCTAAGGAGACCTCAGTATTAGCTAGCAGAAATTCTAAGGATACCTCAGTGTTAGCTAGCAGAGATTCTAAGGATACCTCAGTGTTAGCTAGCAGAGATTCTAAGGATACCTCAGTGTTAGCTAGCAGAAATTCTAAGGATACCTCAGTGTTAGCTAGCATAAATTCTAAGGATACCTCAGTGTTAGCTAGCAGAGATTCTAAGGATACCTCAGTGTTAGCTAGCAGAAATTCTAAGGATACCTCAGTGTTAGCTAGCAGAAATTCTAAGGAGACCTCAGTGTTAGCTAGCAGAGATTCTAAGGATACCTCAGTGTTAGCTAGCAGAGATTCTAAGGATACCTCAGTGTTAGCTAGCAGAGATTCTAAGGATACCTCAGTGTTAGCTAGCAGAGATTCTAACGATAGCCCAGTGTGAGTAAGCAGAAATTCTAAGGATACCTCAGTGTTAGTTGGCAGAGATTATAAGGTCCAATATTGATGAAGGTCAAAACAGAAGCTATATTGGTTTATTTAATGACATGGTCAGGACAAGACCAGTGTTCAGGATCCACGCCGGTGCTAAGGAGTACGTACACTGCGCTGAGAGATTTTTCGAACTCAGGCTTGAGTCAGAAGTAGAACGGAGCACTTATGGGTTACTAGCCTTGTGCCATGATGTTGATCCGTCTAAACCTTAACACACCATCCACTGCAGATTCAGATTTCTGGGAAGAATGGTAGCAGGTTAAGATGAAATTCCTGGATGGGTGAGGTTGAGGACATTATTCAGGTCTGTTCAACTGAGGACATAGAACTTGGGGAAGGAATGGGTACGAGTAGAGGTTACAGGTTCAATTCCCGGCACGGTAACTATAGCTTTCGATTTTTATGTTGTCTAGTGTGTTCTTCTATCTTTCTACTTCTTTCTATGAGTGCCGTTCACAATACTTTCTGTTACTTGATTAGTATACAGTTCGTGGGCTTTCACGGTTCTGGTTCCAGTGAAAACTGTAAAAGAAGACAGCGGAGCTTTTTCCACGACTACAAGTAGTCTGACTATAAAGGTGATGGCGGTAACAAAAGCAATGATGTAGCTAGAGATACAGCATTTTTCCCATGGGTACTTTCTAAGTGATTCCATGAACATGCATAAAAAGATAGAGACAGGATGGATTCGAAAAAAATGGTTGGAGTCGCTGAGGAAATCTCGTCTGATAGGAATCAGTTTCATTGTTGTTACAGGACACTCCGGGGTAAGAGGAAATAAAGGAGCGGGCTTGTTTGTGGGCAAGTCAAAGCAAGGTACAGGAAAAGCAATGGACCGGGCTGAAGTTCGCAATGCTCTCAAGGAGGCAGGGCGAGAAGACAATTCAAAAGAAGACGGTGAATCGGCAACGCTCAAAAGACTACGAGAACTTCAGGTCACAAAAGGTGTCACTAAACATGAACACGTGTAATCAAAGAAGAATAGTAAAACAACACACAACTGGCGTTATCAGTCGCCACACACTGGGGGGCAAACACACACACAGATACTCAGACACACGCATACTGTCTGACCAACAAACATGCGAGAACAAGACAATGGCTGGCACTGACCTTCTCCTTGCAGGTGGCAACCAGGCTGATGGCCAGCCCCATTCTGTTGAAAAAAAAAATTAAATAAAAAAATTAAACACTAATCTACAAAGTGCGCAGTTTCTCCATCTGTTTTCTATGGACCAAGCGCACAGTTTCTGCATCTGTATTCTATAGACCAAGTTCGCAGTTTCTCTATCTGTATACTATAGACCAAGTGCGCAGTTTCTGCATCTGTATTCTATAGACTAAGTGCGCAGTTTCTGCATCTGTATTCTATAGACTAAGTGCGCAGTTTCTCCATCTGTATTCTATAGACCAAGTGCGATGTTTCTGCATCCGTATTCTATAGACCAAGTGCGCAGTTTCTGCATCTGTATTCTATAGACCAAGTGCGCAGTTTCTGCATTGTATTCTATAGACTAGGTGCGCAGTTTCTCCATCTGTATTCTATAGACTAAGTGCGCAGTTTCTGCATTTGTATTCTATAGACCAAGTGCACAGTTTCTCAATTTGTATTCTATAGACCAAGTGCACAGTTTCTCCATTTGTATTCTATAGACCAAGTGCACAGTTTTTCCATCCCCTTGCCCAGGTGTTAGCAAACTATTTAATCAAAAGAGCCAAAAATCAGCAACAGGACGATCAAACCGTTTTTGAGAGCCACGGCTCCACCAACACCACTCTCCAAGTCACACATCACGGCTCCACCAACACTCTTCCCCTAGTCACACATCAACGCTCCACTAATACCCCCCCCCCCCACCCTCTCCACCACATATCAGGCTTCACAAACCCCAATCCCATCCTCCATTAGTCAAACATCATGCCCTCACAAAGATTTCCTTACCACACATCAATCCCCCCCCCCCCCCCCCTCCCCCCCCCCCCCTCTTTTTTCCAAAAAAAAAAAAAAACACACACACACATTTTAACAGAATGACCTCAAACGCCTGATACTACACAAGACAAGGCGGCAGAAAAAAAAAAAAAAACTAGTCCAATCGCCGTAACCCCGAACAGCAAATCCCTGATAAATTCTAACAGTGTCCACCTCGCAAATATCGCAGCTATGCTGTAAAAAAAAAGCTGCAAAGCAATAAAGCTCAAAACAAACAATGAGAGGAACGACGAAGAAACCAAGAAACCCGACCGGTCAGGAGAATCAAAAATGTTATCAAAGTCCAGAATGCCACAGTTGAAGAACATGCTCGACAGGACAATACGTGCACACACGGCCGGCGGATGAACGTCGCAGGCAGACAATTAATTCTCAGACTGAGTCCTTTACTTGGGAAATTACACCACTTGTGCCGGACAATTTCGCTTGCTTCTAAAAGAAGTTTGAACGTGGTGCCCTTTCCCAGCAAATCGTTCTTTCCTCTTTTATTTCATTCTGTCTACCTACGCACTAAGCTTTTTAAAGATGTGGCCTGCTTGTTCAATTCTAAACTGGAAGGTTAAAGTTCAATTCTATCCACTCATCCATCCAATACCTCCATGTGTCTGATGGATGCCATCTGTGTGTCTGTTAGCTAGCCCGTGGTTTCTATTTGCCGTCAGGTGCCATTTGAAGTTTCCACTTGCAGCCTGGTGCCTGAACCTAGCCGAGCTAAACGTCTGGTCCCCGATATGACCCCGGAACCCACACCGGGTATTATCGGTGACCGGGTCTCCCACTGGCTTGCCGGTAGACGAACTCGTCTACAGTTAGAAACGTATTTGGGTCTATCTCCTGGACTTCAACACTGCAGGAGTCCTTTTCAAGGCTTTTGGTGGCGTGCAATGCTAAGACATTTTATATTGCGCACATAACCTAGTCGTCACAATTATAACCTAAAGGTCCCTCTTCATGAGTGCAGGTTGAACGTGACGATTGTTTTCAGCAAAGCACCTACCTACCTACCCACACTAGAAAAATATATAAAGATGTCAGAACCATGTTAACCCACTGCCTTCCCAGCAAGCGTGTCGTAAGAGTCGACTGACTGGGGGGGGGGGCTTCCTTTGAAGTCCAAGTGCATCTGCCTAAGAGGCTAGGGACCAACAATCTGCATACAAATAAGTCAGATATGTAAAACAGATGTGCACGCAACACTTGTTCTGGAACAAAAGACTAAAGTCTACAAATTTCTGCCGGAGTTTACAGCCGGTGAACGCGAAGAAGAAGAAAGAAGAGAAATCACGTTAAAAGACCAACCGGCACTCGAAGGCTTATGTTCCAACTGGTTCGGCCAGCTGGCCAGCTATAATTCCTTCAAAAACTAAGTTGTATAGATCTGTAGAGGAAATGAGTCGTACCTTATGCCTACTGAATTTTTTCTTTTTCGCGTTCACCAATAGAAAGATAACAACTGACTGAAATACAGCAGTCAGTATTATAACTGGTGGAAATACAGCAGTCAATATAACAACTAGGTGAAATGCAGCAGTCAATATAACAACTGGGTGAAATGTCAATATAACAACTGGGTGAAATGTCAATATAACAACTGGGTGAAATGTCAATATAACAACTGGGTGAAATGTCAATATAACAACTGGGTGAAATGTCAATATAACAACTGGGTGAAATGTCAATATAACAACTGGGTGAAATGTCAATATAACAACTGGGTGAAAAACAGGAGTCATTATAATAAATGGGTTAAATCCAGCAGTCAATATAATAACTGGGGAAAAAAAAGAGCAATCAATATTACAACTTCCTGAAATACATCAGTCAATATAACAACTGGGTGAAATACAGCAGTGAATTTAACAACTGGGTGAAATACTACAGTCAATTTAACAGCTGAGTGAAATACAGCAGTCTGTATTACAACTGCGTGAAATACAACAGTCAATATAACAACTAGGTGAAATACAGCAGTGAATTTAACAACTGAGTGAAATACAACAGTCAATTTAACAACTGGCTAAAATACAGCAGTCAATATAACAATTGGGTGAAATGTCAATATAACAGCTGGATGAAACGTAAATAGAACAACTTGGTGAAATGTTAATATAACAGCTGGGTGAAATGTCAGTATAACAGCTGGGTGAAATGTCAATATAACAACTAGGTGAAAAACAGCAGTCAATATAACAACTGGGTGAAAAACAGGAGTCATTTTAAAAAAATGGGTTAAATCCAGCAGTCAATATAACAACTGGGGGGGGGGGGGAATTAATATTACAACTGACTGAAATACTTCAGTGAATATAACAACAGGGTTAAAAAAAACAGCAGTCAATATAACAAGTGGGGGGGGGGGGGGGAAGGGGAAATACAGCAGTCAATATAACTGGTTGAAATAGTAAAGTAAAGTAAAGGTCCCTTTTCCACACTCTTAGGCGTACTGGGCACAGAGGACTACACCCATGGTTTATGGACCACTCAGTGGGTTATGTGGCCGAAATCCCGCTGGCCGTCTTTACTTCCTAGGACTATACCCGATGCCCACTGAAGGATGGATTTACCTGAGAGCCAAAGTATTAAAAAAATTCTGGCTTCATCAGGATCCGAACCCCACGGGCTTTCGCGAGCGTCTAGCCGCTACACAACGGCTTACGTTTAATGTATCGTTAGCCCGGTTTGGTGACATCAGCAGCATGGCCCGTCAGATGGAGACGGTCTTGGCTGCTTCCGCTAACATAAATCTGGAAACAATCCACACACACACACACACACACACACACACACACACACACACACACACACACACACAGGGAACCGTTCCAGTACCAATGACGTCACACCCAGACGCTATAAACGGGCACAACTCAGTCCGGGCACGGAGACTATTTCCACATTGGTCTGACCTCACCCCGGGACTCAAGTGAGTCAAATAAAGCACCATTGGTTCTTGTGTTCTATTTCACCCATCTCGAATGGTCCGAGATTTCGTAGGGAATTCTCGGGAAAGGAAAATATTATAGGGTAAACATAAAAAATAATATTTTTAAAAAAAGGGGGGGGGGAAAGTGGGGGGGGGGGGGGGGGGGGGGGGTAATTAGGCTGGTCTTCTACTTTGCGTTCACCGGCAGAAAGTTCTGGTTGCTCGTCCACTTCTTAGTGTTATTCCAAAAAACGAAGTGTTCCGTGTACATCCGTTTCACAGGTTTGACTCATTTGCACGCAGACTGTTGGTTCATTGCCTCTCATGCAAATGTACTCCGACTTGGAAGGAAGCTCCCAATCAGTCGACTCTTACGACATACTTGTTGGAGAGGCAGTGGATCTGTTCTTGTTTTCCCCACAACGGGGTCTTGGGAACTCATTAGGAGGGGGGAGGGGGTGATAGCCTAGTGTTAGTCGGTGTTCATCTCACATCTTAACACCCCTATACTATTAGACTTTCCCGGGATTTCCTGCGAAATTTTAGTGCCCCCGAAAAAGGGTGAAGTAAAAGAAAAGAACCGAATCACGTTTACGTGCCAGTGGTGCAACAGGAATATTTTTATTTTACCTAAAATTCGGAACTCGGCGGTAGCCGATGTGGCCAACATTAGACCGGCTGCATTTACTTCTCAGGACACTTCCTGGAACACATTCAAGGCTGGGTCGACTAAGTTAATGCAGATTCGAACCCAGCTCTCAGGTCGGTAGGCGAGCGATTAGCCGCTACACCACCGCGGTTCTATGTCTAGGTTTAAGTGTTTGAACGAAATAGCGATGACAATTTGGACGACCATAATCTTCTTCTTATTCTTCTTCTTCGTTTTCTTCGCGTTCACCGGCTGTAAATTCCGGCAGAAAGTTTCGGGTTTCCTCACTCTGTTTCTAGAACCTGCGTGTTGCGTGCACACCCGTTTTACAAATCTGACTTATGTTTATGCAGATTGTTAGTTCCTTGCCTCTCAGACAGATGCGTTCAGACTTCGAAGGACGCACCTAGTTAGTCGACTCTTACGACATGCTTGTTAGGGAGGCAGTGAGTCTATTCCCCCCCTCCCCCCCCCCCCCCCACACAAAAAGGCCCCGGAAACCACACCGGGAACCGTAGTCATGATCTTCTGCAAGTTATCGCCTAATGGAACAGAAAGTCTACATTCTTATAGTCTCTTAAAGCGCACTCTATGGCATGCATCAGCCCACCTGGATCTCTGGGTGCATGCCGGTGTACCATGTAAGGAACGAGCGAATGCATGGGCAGGTCATGAACTAAAACAAGCGGAAAGAATCTCGGTCAGGTCTGATTTAATCAAAGCTGTTCGGATCAAACTTCTGGATTATTCGTTTCTGGCGCCAAAGCGAAGAACGAAGACTAATGGTACACACAGCATCAATAAATTATTTTACAGAAAAACAATCAAATGGTTTGGTCACCTGGTCAGAATGGAACAAGATCAGTCACGAGCTAGAGCTTGCTACCCCCCGCCCCCCACCCCACCCCCGTTTATGTAAAAACATGAGAACAGCAGGCTTCAAGTCAAGCGACTGATCAAGAAACATATGGGTGGAAGGAGTAAACGAAACAAATCAAACGCAAATTGACATCAACACAAGCTATACAACTAGCGACACACAGGGAACTACACATAACTCCTCTAAGTGACCTAAAAGCAAACGCACTAGGACACAAGAGGAAGAAGAAGATGCCCCGATTATATGAGCTGGTAGTAAAGCTGGCAAAGCACGTCTATGCTCTCTTTGAGGTCACGACAAACAACTTCGAAAAGAGAAATTAAGTACAGCATCGTGACAACTGGAAATTTAGTGGAAAGGAGGGTAGAAGCAGACTAGAAGAGAT
>CAJHNH020008450.1:977993-995922 GCA_905116865.2 Candidula unifasciata | reverse complement strand
TCTGGGAGCGGAGAGTGGGGGCAGCGGTAAAAAATGCTAACGAGTAAGGTCCTTCAATTGCCCAATGATAGGTTATGGCTTAAAAAAATGCTATAATGGCTACAAGATCCTAAAAAATGATTAAATAGCTACTTTGATGTGATTTTTAAAAGTATATTAAAAAATGTTCAAAACCAAAGTCTGTGTCCATTTCAACACTCAAAAATACCCTAGCCAAATGGGTCCATGTCAAAAACGTGCTAAACATTATTTTCAGCTATTTAAAACTATTAAAACTGATGTCAAATAAAAGTTAAAGACAGTTTAATGATTAATAGAAATAAAACTTAGATTATTTTTCAACTGTTTTTATAAATAACTAGATATTAATCAATCAGTTCGTTTAGACCACGTGGCGGCCATTTTGAAAAATCTCCGATTTAGCTCTCAAGACACGACCGGGAACAAATTCAAACTTTCAACTTCGTCCTGTACAGATTCCAACAAAACTGCCCAACTTTATGTAAAAATTGACACAGAATCCAAAAATGTCAATTTAGAGTATTTAATTTTACCGAAAACAAGAGATATTAAAGAAATTTACTTCCCGCATGACAAATAGTGAAATTTATTTGGCTGAACAAAGATCGCTAGTAAGGTGTCGTATTGTAGAGCGACCTCTTCTGAATAACTTTGAGCCCACGTATTCGATTCAGAACAGCCAGTATTGAGCGACGAGTTTTCTAAGTAACTGATACGCAAAGGAGCCATTTTTCGTGTACCATCGACTCCATCTTGTAACTAAGCGATCTCTTCTTTCGTTTTAAAGTGGGTCACCTTGTTGATTAGCAGTAAACCGTAGTAGTTGTAAAAAAAATCTAGGGAAAGTGTGCACTATTTCTAACATATTTTATATTTTCTATGGAGGCATGTAATCTGTGCTCAGATAATATTCGAAAAGTTTCCGATTGTATTCACAGCAACTAGTGGTATTTTTGACTTGTTTGTGGAAGATAGTTTACCAACCCAGCTGCGGAGTGCGCCAAACTTGTTTTGTATAAAGGTCTGGCGTGCTCCGGAATGCTCAATGTGCAATGACGTCACTGCTCGTGATAACATAAATTAGCAACACAGAAAATGCAACCGAGAAACCAAGAAGCCAGCAAATTTCATAAACTGTGAAGTAAGTTAATGGAATTGTGATGCAAATGTGATAAGAGATTGAACAGCACGTTTTCGTTGCAAGCATCTTTCCCATAATACAGTGAAGAAACAATTGAGGGAGGGAAGAGGGAAGGAAGGAAACCCAACCCCTTTTAACTGACTCACAGAGCATGTTGAGAAAGGTTGAGACAGGCACGCTCCGTGCAGAGTGGCAAGCATCACTTTAAAGGTTCCCGTAAGTTAGCAAGCATACTTTGGATATTTTATCCAGGTAATGCCGGTGTATTGGGAAATGAGCAGGTAGACAGACTAGCCGGTTCTGCACCACTTGGTGGTGAACTGATGTATGACAAGCTGGATGTTGTGAGGGTCCTTCGGGAGCGAGTGAACAGTGCCCAGGCACAGATCATTACGGTCTGAAAAGAATGGCACTTCAAGGAGTTACAAAGGGATCTGACCGACGCTCCACACTCGAGGAATGACGAGACGGATAAAAATTAGACAGTTACTGGTACAATCGGAATTTTAACTTTTCGTTTGCTGCTGAAGATGGGGACGGGGCGCTTATGGGGGTATTCCGAGTGCTGTGATATCGATTCTTGATTTAACATTCAAACCCTTATAAAAACCTAGGCCTTGCTTTAGTGCGCTACCACTGTTTTCCCAACAAGCATGTTCTAAGAGTGGACTAACTGGGAGCTTCCTTCGAAGTCTGAGTGCATCAGTTGAGAGGCAGGGAACCAACAGCCGGCACATATATAAGTCACGCATGTAAAACAGATGTGCACGCAACACTCAGATTCTGGAACAAGACTTAAAAGTCCAGAAGTGGACAAGCAATCCGAAAGTTCTGGAGTTTTCAACAGGTCAACAAGAAAAGCAAGTGGTCCGCCCGCTGGACTGCTAAAGTACTTATCATCATCATCATCATCATCTGGATACAACACGAATGTATTCTTCCACCATCTGCTTGGGGTGGGAAGTCGTCATCGGGTGTAGCGGTTAGAGACTCGCCTGCAGATGCGAAAGTTGTTTGTACACATCCGCACAAAGCCGGATTTTTTTCTCCATACATGACCTTGACTTTCAGGTCGAACCGGCCTTAAAAGGGTACCAGGTGAAGTACTGGGAGGTAAAGGCGACCGGCGTGATGCCGACCACATCACCCATTGAGTGGTCTAAATAACAAATGAGTCTAGCTCAAATGACCAATGTTCCACTGGCGTGTAAAGTGACATTTACGTTTTCTGCCCGGGGAGGGGGGGGGGGGGGGGGGTTGACAAAACGGTTATATTCTTCTTCACAAGCTGTAAGTTCTGGCGGGAAGCTCTGGTTGTTCATCCACTTCTGGACTGCAGTCCTATTCCAGAACCTGAGTGTTGCATGTGCATCCGTTTTACAGGTCTGACTTATTTGTATGCAGACCGATAGTTCCTTGCCTCTCAGGTAGATGCACTCCGACTTAGAAGGAAGCTCGCAATTAGTCGACTCTTACGACATGCTTTTGGGTAGGCAGTGGGTCTACTCCTGTTTTGCCTATAACAGGGCCCCGGAACCCACACATGGAGACGGTTATATAATTATGCGAAAGGAAAGAGAAACGAATAACTAGAGGACGTGGCAGACCAACCACGACCGGTTCCAGCTGACGGGCGTGCTGCTGACGTCACCGGGTCGGGCTAACGATGCGTTAACGCAGCCGTTCTCAAACAAGAAAGAAACTATTTTCGACAGTGGTGAGGGAGAACAACCAAAATTTCAACTGTTAAGTATCTACATGCATTGTTTAATAATTTCACAATTTTTAGCCGACTTTTCTTGATTTTAGCCACAGCACCCCTGACATACGCTCACAGCACCCCATGGTGCCCGGTTACCCAGTCTGAGAACCGCTGCGTTAACCTATCGTAAGACCGACCCGGCTATGTCAGCAGCACGGCCCGTCAGCTGGAGCTGGTAGTGGCTCAACAGCGATGTTTGGTCGCCTAGCCTCTGTTTACTGGCTTGTTTTATCGTCGATACTAACATGATTCATGTCTGTCATTTATTGGTCACTAACCCGGTTTATGTTTTAGATGTATACAAGTCCGTGGGGCCACCCACTGTCTGGCAGAGTCACTTAAACACCCACCCCTGCATACAACACACCCACACACACACCACCACTGATGTGCGTCAGGAGAGTTAAAATATTGTGGCTTTGGTCAGCGTCCCCCCTCCACCACCCCACGTTCGTGCGCGCACGTGCACACAAACAACCAACACGCGACTGTTTAATTACTAAGGAGTATGGGTTAGTTCTCGCCAGACCTCGCCCATATACACACTAGCTCACTTCTGATTGGTAGTTCCTGAGCCTCGTGACCTTCGCACACGGTTACGGAGGTGTTTTGCAATGGTGTTGTATATTTCAGTACGCCAACGCTTTTAACACTCCAAAAATACTGAGAAACTGGGTCTAACACAACCTCCCTATAGAATGCTGCAACTTTTGTAAACGGCATTCTCTTTCTCGGAATAAAAACATAAATGAAAGACACCGCAGAAACCAAACAGAGCGGGACACACCCGTAACCTTCAGGACAGTCGACTACCCCAACAAACTTGTGAATGAAAAGTGACCTAATTAGTCTCCCCCAAAAGAGTAGGTCACATTAGTCAAACTAACCGGAGCATGAATAGTAAGACTGTTTTTTTTTTTCGCGTTCATCGGCTGTAAAATATGGAAGACGGTTATTGTAGTTAGTCCACTTGCAACCTTTTATATTAAGACTATCCCCGCCCCCCCCCCCCCTCTCATATGGGCCTAGAACCCACACATGAATTAGGGATATATGAGCGCACTCCAACCTACAGACGACCACCAGGGTAGTTGGAATATGACAGCTATATAATTGGCCAGCGATTATGTACGCCACTCGCTCCTGCATTAGCACACGACTACCGATACAGTAACACACTATCACCAACGCTAAGCCTTTGTGATATGTCGAATGTAAATGCAATACAGACATTAAATCGCATTATTAGCGTGTGACTGTTTTTTTAAAATAGATTTTATAAAGCTGTCGAACAGCTTTCTGAACACACAGCTTTCCTTCGAAAGACTTGGGTTCAAACCCTCAGATTGTTACTGTTTGAGTTAGGGGGCGGGGGGTTCTGAGTACGAAAAGAGTCAATGTGTTACACAGACCAAATAAGCATGAGTACATCGATAACTAAATGACTCATTCGGGGCTAAACTACCAACTCTGGAATCACTCCATACAAATTACTTGTTCAGTCGCCTTGCTGAAATTTACATTCCAAATCAACGTATTCTTGCACACCGGAGGCACGATATCGCTTCCTCTTTTCAATCATTTCTATTACCCGCACAAGTCTAGATTTCCGGGTTCTAGATTACACCACCCGCGGGAAAAAAATCCCGACTTTGTTCGTCTATTGGATTTCAATATTTACACCGTAATGTAAATTGAATTTACGAAACGGCTTTACCAAAATTACAACTGTATAATTTTAGCTGTGTGCTTGATGGTAACATAAAATCAGAGGCGTGTAATGGAGATTTAGGAGGGGGAGGAGGAGGTGGTGGAGGAGGAGGAGGAGGAGAAGGTAGAGAGGTGCTGGCATTAGATCGAATGAAGCATCTTAGAATTCTTCGTCTTCTTCTTCTTCGCGTTCACCAGCTGTAAACTCTGGCGGAAAGTTCTGGTTGTTCATCCACTTCTGAACCGCCGTCTTGTTCCAGAACCTGAGTGTTGCGCGTGCATACATTTTACAGATCTGACTCATCTGTATGCAAACTGCTGGTTCCTTGCCTCTCAGGCAGATGCTCTTCGACTTCGAAGGAAGCTCCCAATTTAGTCATCTCTTACGACATGCTTCTAAATGGGCAGTGGGTCTAGTCTTGTTTACCCTATAATAGGGCCCTGGATTCCATAAGAATTAGGAAGGGCGCTCGCAACGCCTGACCCGCAAATGAGAAACACGTATGTAAATCAAAAGCGAATTTTCTCCAAACAACGACGACCCAATAACCAACAAACAATCCAGGAAGTATCAGGTGTCAGTACCGCAGGAAGCCTGCAGTGACAGGCGTAAGTAATCACCTCGACAAATATTTGCCCAAACTCACCGCCGTGACCTAGAAATCAGAGATAACTTAGCCTTTATATGGGCCACGTAGGATGCACACGTGCGACAGAAAGCATTTTTTCTGTACCAGTTAGGAAAGTTACCCGGACTGAATATCCGACTGCGGAAGAGTAATGAACTTTCAACAAAAGAGAAGCATTCGAAAGGCAGTAATGACCTACCGACGGAAGAATAATTAAAAATGGAAAAGTAACACGAAACGAACAAAACAGTAATACGCTACCAAAGAAAGAGTAATACACTACAATGAACAGAGTAAAACTTATCCATCTTCTGGCATTGATACATTTTCGCTGCATGATTTCATAAAAACAATTTGCAGGTCACGGGTTCGTTCCAGGAACAGTTTGTTCATGCATAGACATTTCACCTGCTGTAAACTCCGGTGAAAAGCACCTCTACACTTTGGCCTTGTTCCAAGACTTAGTTTTGCACACAGATCCTTCGATTTTGGGGAATTAACATAATTTGGCTCGACTTTTCCTTGACAGTCGAATAGTCTTATGCGGTTGTCTGGACGCGTTCTCCAGGGGCAACGCCAGTAAATAAGGACATAACTACAACACAAGACAAACAATGCTACAGGACAAACTCCATACAAAGCTACAGGAAAAACTTCACACAAAGCTACAGGACAAACTCCACACAAAGCTACACGACACACTCTACACAAAGCTACATGACATACTCTAAACAAAGCTACAGGACAAACTATACAAAAAGCTACATGACACACTCCACACAAAGCTACATGACATACTCTAAACAAAGCTACAGGACAAACTATACAAAAAGCTACAGGACAAACTCCACACAAAGCTACATGACACACTCCACCAAAGCTACAGGACAAACTCCACACAAAGCTACAGGACAAACTCCACACAAAGCTACAGGACAAATTCCACACAAAGCTACAGGACAAACTCCACACAAAGCTGCATGACATACTCTACACATAGCTACAGGACAAACTCCACAAAAAGCTACAGGACACACTCCACACAAAGCTACATGACATACTCTACACAAAGCTACATGACACACTCTACACAAAGCTACATGACACACTCTACACAAAGCTACATGACACACTCCACACAAAGCTACAGGACACACTCTACACAAAGCTACATGACACACTCTACACAAAGCTACAGGACAAACTCTACACAAAGCTACAGGACACACTCTACACAAAGCTACATGACATACTCTACACAAAGCTACATGACACACTCTACACAAAGCTACATGACATACTCCACACAAAGCTACATGACACACTCCACACAAAGCTACATGACACACTCCACACAAAGCTGCATGACATACTCTACACATAGCTACAGGACAAACTCCACAAAAAGCTACATGACACACTCTACACAAAGCTACATGACACACTCTACACAAAGCTACATGACACACTTCACACAAGGCTACAGGACACACACTACACAAAGCTAAAGAAGAAACTCCATACAAAGCTAAAGACACACTCACCTCTCGGCTCTACCTACACGACCAATGCGGTGAATGTAGTTCTGTTTCTCATCCGGCAGCGTCACGTTGATCACTGAAAGATATCACCATGGCATCAATTACCGACTGACAGAAGAAGAATAAAAAATTACATATCTTTTATAGACTGGTGTTTTTTTCAAGTACAGTCCTCGGAAACTTTCTGGCTGTCTGGAAGAAAAATGCCCGCTGAATCCTGTAGCGGTTACAGTCGAAAACGAAGAAATCGAACGGCTGTTATTGCTTTGTCTCTCAGAAACAAGGCGTCAGCCATGTATATAAGATTTTCTAACATCTAAGTAAATGATGTCACACTGATAACTGTAGTCTTACACACACACACGCACGCACGCACGCACACACACACACACATATCCTCAAAACATTTCTCCTGTTTTCATAAGCAGCTGTCAAAGGTTGAACGCTGATTTACAGGACCTGGCAGGTCAACCATAGCAGGTGCTGGTCGTTTGTAAAGCGATTTCTGTTTTAAGTGATTTGTGTGTATTCGCGTGGTTTTGTTTTATTTATGTAGAGCTGATGAAGGCTTTATAGCCGCAACGTTCACTGTTCGTTTGTGTCTTTTACACTGTGAGGCTGGCTGATATAATCATTCTTGGGTTTTATATCTTTCTGTGATATTTGGTTGTCTGTGGTATTATTAGTGGCCAGGCGTGCATGTAACCAGACGTGCAGGTACCAGTTTTAATCAGAGCCACATTTTCCAGTGCAACATAAAAGTGCGTTATTCCGACTATTTATTATTCTTGCTTACTAGAATGCTGAAGAAGGTGAGGACAGGTATGCTTCGTGCAGAGTGTCATGCTTCGCTTCGGAGGTCACGGGTGAGGAGCATAGTCTCAATCTTTTCTCAGGGGTATGCCGGTGTGTTGCGAAATGAACAGGTTGATAGAGCGGCTGGCTCTGCACAGCTTGGTGGAATATAGATGCATGATAAGGCAGACGTGGTTAGGGCCTTGTTGGAGAACGTGTAGTTTGGAGGAGCAAATGGATCATGACAGTCTGCTGAGAGTGATGTTGCGGGGAGTGGCGAGGGGTTTTGGCTGATACTCGGATCTCAGGGGAAAGACAAGTAGGAGGTATAATCAGAATGCTATTAGCACCACTGGCAGTGGATCTCTGCGCTGGCTGCAAAAAACGAGGACGGGGCGCTTATGGTAATGCCCCTAGTATTATGATGTCAGTTCTTGGATCAACTGTTATTACAAATACTCAATTTGGTTTAGTCTGGCTGAGCAGGTAATGTTTGTTAAAGGTACTGACACAGAGAAAAGAAACGCTCGCTGTATGCTCATAAAAACTAACTTGTGAAAGCTACAAGTACTTCGGTGATAGCTGCCATCGTATTCTTTCAACAGCGAAGCGAAGAGGAGGGAATGTCACGTGACACCCACTTTCCAGCGTAGTCGTTACCTGTCAGCGCTCACACATGCCATGCGAATTGATCATGCCTCACATCTGGATTCTACTAGGCAATTTTACGACTGAGTAGTTGGCCATTGCCAATGGCTCGAAGTTTATACCATTGTCGGTATGAATGAAAGTCGGGTAAACGCAGAAGAAAGAAGAGCTTGCCTTTGGCTGGAGTGGTTCTTCGAGTTGACCGGTGTAAACCTCTAGTTGGTCATCTATTTCTGGACTTTTAAGTTGTTGTCCAGGACTTGAGTTTTGCGTGCACATCAGTTTAAAAAAGATTTGGCTTTACCGTATGCAGACTGTTGGTTCCTCACCGCTCAGATTTCAAAAGAAACATCCCAAACAGCCGACTTCAACGACATGCTTGTTATAGGGCAGTGGGTCCCCCGAAGTCACACGGGGAGTCTCTGAGTTGTTCAATACTTATGTACCGAAGCTGGATACAAGGGAAGGTTGAAAGGGGGGTGGGGGGGGGGGTGTAATAACCTATCAGTGCAACCATCATGAATATCATCTCTCTCCTTTAAACAGGATCACACTCACCGTAGGGGAGTCCACTAATGTCGATTCCTCGGGCAGCCACATCGGTGCAGATCATGAATTTCACCTCGCGTTTCTGAAACAAAGAGAACCATGACTTCAGAGGTGCATTTACATTTCAATAAGTTAAACACACGGTTGGGGGGGGGGGGAGGAGGGGGTTGAGATATTTAAACAAATAAACATGTATTGATTGGCATCCACAGAAAAAAAAAAGAAGAGAGACGGAAGGACACGCTAGACAACGAAGAAATCACAACTACAGTAACCTTGCCGAGAATCGAACATGTCACCTGCATATTCAGAAACAAGTGTACTAGGGCGCGTGACCATCTAACGACTAAACATTCCCCTAAAAGGTGCTTTCATTAGCAACGTTTATCGTACACCTTGAATCCACAACTATGGAATACGGACAGCAAGGCACTGTCGTCATTTAGAGGTGTCCATTAATCTTTGTTTTTCAATTCCATTCTATGAGTGCTAATCAATATGTTTGGCTATCCGCCAAACTGTATATTCAATCATATAGCGAGTACGTGATCAACTCACTACATTGCTGATAAGCGAATGAGACGCTGCATGTGACAAGGCAGCGTCAGAAATATAGACCCTGTCAGTAATAAAAACCGAACACAGAAATCGAATAGATACTGCAGCGCACCGTGTCTCAGAAACAACGCTCCATCCGCGTATATATGACCTTTCAATCAATGAAGTGGTTTGGATACCTAACAAGAATGCCCTGGTACTATCCACCACAGCGAGCCACACTAAAACGTTACAACGGATATAGAGCGAGTGGAAGACCTCGGAAATATGGAGTGATGGCATTAAGAACAGCCTTACAGAAATGAACATCAGTCTTAATAGTGGTCTTGACACATCTCATGAACGAACATTACCTCTTCCCCCGACACTTCGACGAGGTAAAATGTGGAAGAGAAGAAGAAGAAGAAGAAGAAGAAGAAGAAGAAGAAGAAGAAGAAGAAGAAGAAGAAGAAGAAGAGTGTAGGCGCAGCACATGTCGCAGTGGTTAAAATATATATTTTATAACACTGGCTTCAATAGATACCACGCTATGTACATATGCATATATATGTGCATTAGTTTTATTTTTTGTATCTATATTTGTTTTTGCTTTCATCTTAGCTGTCATTCGGTCCGTAAAATAAGTATATTTAATTTTCCCGGCCCGCCAATTGTGTACAGTTCCAATTTTCCCGGTCCGCAAAAGATATATTTTCAGCTGCAGAAAACTGCTAAACATGACGTCCTAAGCCAGTAAGAGCATTTACAGTCCGACTTCGCTAGAAAACTTTAACTTTCTATAGTTTGCAATTGCTTTCTAACAGAGACGAGCTTTTTTATCATCCATCTATCGAATCCTATCTATCTAACTGCGTTTTCAATTCCACTTATCCGGCTTCGGGTGTCCAGGGAGATTTAAGGTTCGTTTCTGACTGTTCTGGTCACCTTGACCATAGACACATCGTACAGCCGTGGAGTTTCTACGATGTTATCGTCCCATCTTGTTCTTGGTCTACCCCTTGCTCTAGGTCCCGCTCCCCTGTATGGCATGGCATCACAAGGCACCCTCTCTAAGCGGACAAACCATTTTATTGCTGTTTTTGTGTGCAGTTCAGAATAGGTTCTGTGCCGACTAGTGCTCTTGATTCTATCTATTCTGGTCACTCCTGTAGCTGTTCTTAGACATGCCATGCAGAGTGGCAAGCATCCTTTTAAAGGTCCCGGGTAGTTAGCATCCTCTGAATATTTTCTTCGAGTCATGTCGATGTGTTGGGAAATGAGCAGGCAGATAGACTGGCCGGTTCTGCACCGCTTGGTGGTGAACTGAGGTACGACAAGCTGGATATTGTGAGAGCCCTTTGGGATCGAGTGAACAGTGACGAGGAATAAACAGATCCTTACGGTCCGAGGAGAATGGCGCAGCGAGGAGTTACAAGGGGATCTGGCCGACGCTCGATACACAGGGGAGAGGCGAGACAGATATACAATCGGACTGTTATTGCTACCATCGGAATTTTGTCTCTTCGCCTGCTGCTGAAGATGCGGACGGAGCGCTTATGGGGGTGTCCCGAAGACTGTGATGTCAATTGAGTGTATGTATGGATATACATATATATGTGTATGCATGCAAACATGTACACATGCATTCCCGCGTGGACGTGCACGTATCTGTGCTATGCACGTGTGTAATTGCACACGAATGTCTATATATGTGTGACATACCAGGCTCCTCCCCAACAACGCTCACTAGGTACTAGAGTTCCGGTCAAAGCCACTCGTTTTGGCGCAATTAGCATTTCTGAGCCAACATAATTAGCACAAAGAAGCCAAACCATAATTATAACCGATAATGCTCAAATTAGGTTGAACGTGAACGTCCAGCTCCGCCAAGACGCAAACCCACGACTTTCCGATCCGCAGGCGGGCGTCTAGCCGCCAACGTCTCAGCGACTTCCATTTAAGCACATAGGGTTGGAAAAACTGCTAGAACAAGAGGATTCCTGAGGTATCGGGACTACAGCGCCGACCTGAACAAGGACCTGCTGTTGATGATCTAATCAAGGTAGCTACTCTAAACCTAATCTATACAGTTAGTTATCTCTCCTATCTGTTTTATCTATATGTTCCTCTCCCTCTCCTCAAATCTAGCCACATCATCGTTTCAGCGTCGCTCTCCCGAGTCACTCACAGCATCCCTACAGGCCAGCCCTCAAACTCGATCTATCACTAGCCACGGCTTATCCTCCAACGTCGGAGGCAATAACGGTGAATCAACAGTCTGACGAGCAGCTGGCCAACACTCATGACTGTTCTCCGCTCAACTACACAACGCAGCTGGCCAACAGGGACTATCCACTGCCACCACATGATTAACCTCGCAAATAATCTTCTCTCGATGTGCCTGTCGTCTTCTCTATCTCTCTGCTTCCCTCCATCGTTCCCTTCGCGGGCACTTACTAGTGTTTGGTTTTTGTCAGCTACCTTACTTCCTTTGTCCGTGAGGATAATTATGTGCGGTAAGTATGTCTGTCTGTCTGTAGGGAACGTGTCTGCCTGTATTTGTAGTGTGTCTGTCTGTCGGGTACGTGTCTCCCTCGAACATGTCTGTCTGTAACGTACTTGTTTGAAGGGTAGGTATCTGTCTGTAGGATACGTGCATGTGTGTTGTCTGTTCGTGTCTGCTTGCAGGGTATGTGTGTCTGTCTCTCATAGTTCCAATATTTTGTATTCTATTCAACAGCATACGTCTTAGCCACAGACCGCCTTGCGCTGACTTCGTCAATGTCACGAGAGTGTTAGCCGTTTAGAAAAGCAATGGCAAACTACACAAGTGTCCAGTACAACCATCAACAGTCAACAGGTGCGGGAAAAAAAAGATGGGGGGGGGGGGGTGGTGGTGGTGTTCTGGTATGCGAGTTGCTGTAAAGGATAAACAACTATCTTTTAACAACTACCGTCTGTAGATAGGTAGGAAGGTGCTTTGTTTGAAACAAACAAAAAACCAAACCGGGGAGCTGTAGGTTATAACTGTGACTAGGTTATATGCGCCATTTAAAATGGCTTAGCACTGCAGGCCACCAAGAGTCATGAAAAGGACTTTTTCAGTGTTGATGCGATCACATGAAGACCGATCCGAATACTGTCCGGACCGGCGTCGAAGTAGTCTACCGGCCAGCCAGTTGGCGACCTGGTTGTCAATCGCCGTCTGCAGATGATAGGACTCCGGTGTTAACAGTGGACAAAATTACAGGCATGGGACGAGGGGGTGGCTGAGGTAGAGGGACACGTGTGAGAACAGATGGCTAGAGAGAAAGAAGAAGCTGAAGAAGAAGAAGCTGAAAAAGAAGAAGAAGATGATGATAAAGAAGAGGAAGAGGAAGAGGAAGAAGAAGAAGAAGAAGAAGAAGAAGAAGAAGAAGAAGAAGAAGAAGAAGAAGAAGAAGAAGAAGAAGAAGAAGAAGAAGAAGAAGAAGAAGAAGATGATGATGATTAGGAAGAGGAAGAAGAAGAATAAGAAGAAGAAAAAGAAAAAGAAGAAGAAGAAGAAGAAGGAGAAGAAGAAGAAGAAGAAGAAGAAGCTGAAGAAGAAGAAGAAGAAGAAGAAGAAGAAGAAGAAGAAGAAGAAGAAGAAGAAGAAGAAGAAGAAGAAGAAGAAGAAGAAGCAGAAGAAGAAGAAGAAGAAGAAGAAGAAGAAGAAGAAGAAGAAGAAGAAGAAGAAGAAGAAGAAAAAGAAGAAGAAGAAGAAGAAGCAGAAGAAGAAGAAGAAGAAGAAGAAGAAGAAGAAGAAGAAGAAGAAGCCTATAAAACATTTGTTGAAAGCAAAAAGTAGTTCACCAATGTCCTAAGAGCCATACATCTTAATTCATAAACTGAGCTGCCCTTATCTACATTCATCTGCAGAATCAATGGGTTAACAGAGATTAATTTTGCGTCTACAGAAACAATGGATGCGCAAAGATCAATTTTCCTTCACAGACATGCCTCTTCTATCTCCGTCTATATGTATCTTCAACAATAAACCGAATCGACAGACCCTCTGTTATCACTTGTCAAGATCTGTGACATTAGACATCAGAGATGTTCCGGTGATAGAGCCAAAATAATTATATACGAAATTCTTCTTCAGCATTCCGAGCGCTTGAGGTTTATTGCTGCAGACACTGCCAGCCGTTTCCATTCGTCTCTGTAAGATCTAAAAAAAAGAAGCCACAATAAGAAAAGGACGGATTCACCAAAAATACAGTCACTTGGAAAGGCCGAATGTAAGACGAGCATGCGTGCCCAATTTGTAACCCTCTAAAAATAAAGTTAGTTCGTTCGTTCTGTGACAGGCCTTCTCTTTCCAACTGCTTACTCCAAGTGTTTGTAGGTCTGCGTGGATATTACATTGCTGTTTCCCCCGTGTGGGTTCCTGGGCCCTATTGTAAAAGGGGTGACATCCCACGGCTTCCTCAACAAGTAGGAGTCGACTAATTGCGAGTGCATCTGCCTGAGAGGCAAGGAACCACTGATCTGCATACACTTCAGTCAGATCTGTTAAACGGATGTGCAGGCAACACTGAGGTTCTGGCACAAATATAAAGTCCAGAAGTGGACAAACAACCTGAGCTTTCCACCGGAGTTTACAGCTGGTGAAAGCGAAGAAGAAGAAGAAAGCTCCCTTTCTCTGCCGTGTTTTGGTCTATGACGTGTACAATTTCTGCCACTCTTATCTGTCAACCCCGGTATATGCCTCAGCGATTTGGGTCTGTAAACCATCAGGAGCTCCAAGAGCAAGAGGGCGGCCACGAGAAACATGGACCGACAACATTAAAGACACTTGACGCCTACACGACAATCGCCAGTGAAGGAGTGGAAAAGGGTCCTTTAACTATGCAGTCTTTACCCATTTAGGTCTGCAGGTTACACCTAGCTGGTGTCACCGTTACAGGTGCCACAATTACAACGGTTTTTTTTTTAAGGTTGACGGGGTATTTGGGACTTGCCTTGTTAATCTGCCACCCGGATTAAGTTTTTTAAAATGAAAAATCTCAGGTTGGTACGGTAAACTGTTGTGTAGCAGCTCAGAGGGGACAACCCGATAGATCGATTAGCCTTTACAATCCCACACACACACACACACTGGCCGGCTCACTACATTCAGAGAAAAGCCAAGACTGACATACAGCAAGACTACGACCGGTACCATTAATACCGGTACTCTGCGCTAGCTGCTGAAGATGGGGACGGAGCGCATATGGGAATGCCCCGAGTGCCGTGATGTCGATTCTTGACTCAACTCAACATTGCTGCTGCTGACGTGCGTGCGGCTCTGGCTTGAAGGCGAGTAAATGCACTTCACATCACTGTCGTACCAGGCACTCATAGAAAGATAGAAGGACACACTAGACAACACAAACATTTTGTATGGTGTCTAGTGTGACATTATGTCTTTCTGCTTCTTGCTATGAATACCAATCATTACATTAACCGTTTGCTTATTATACATATTGACGTATTCGTGTTGATGTCCGCCGCGGACCATTCTGCTGGCTTTTGGGCAATGGTACAAGAGTTGCACCGAGGAAGAGATCAACTCTTCCCCACGTAATATTCCCAACGACAGCCGTGGGCATGCAGCAGTCAACCTTTATTGTGGAGACAACACACAATCGAATACATTAAAAATACAATACCATTGTCTAGAACAGTGTTTTTCAAACAGCGGAGTGGTCGCTCCCAGGGGGTGCAGGGAGAAGTTACAAGGAGAAGTCAAGCATGTTTGAAATTGAGTACATTTGTAATTGAAATTATCTGTTATATGAACACGTTTTTTTTTTTCTTCAATTTAATTACAAATAAAATATTTTACAAAACAAAAAGTCAGAGACGTTTATGTTTTCACTAGCTTGATATGGAGAGTGACCTCAGTTTTGCCTCGTCCAATATCAGACCAACAATAGCGGATATCGTCAAGACAAAACAGTCGCAACCACCACATTGATACTTTGACACTAAATTACCAGGTGACTGTTTGTTATTTGACATTTTGATTTCTGTGGGTTTTCTTCAAGTCATTTTTGTTAACATGTTTTACAATATATCTTCTTTCTTTTTTCGTCCCAATGATACCAGGTTATAGCCCTGTGTCGTGGTTTTCTGTATTTGTCTTGCTTGGGTGATAGATTTTTTCATCTTTTTGCAGGTTTCTGCTACACCATTTGTCCATCACTTTCTTGGTCTTCTCTCGCCTTCCTCCCAGATGTTCTGCTGCAAAAAGACTCATATGCAGTTTGGTCTGGCTGCATTCTCACTAGAGGCCGAACCAAATTTTTGGGGTCTGTCAATATAATCCAGACATGGTCTAATTCCTACATTCTCTCTAATGCTGGTATTCGTAACCCTGTATCGCGTAGTGTTATTAGTTAGTGACATCGCTGAGACAGCGCATTTCACAGATTGTTATCTTCTGTTTCACTGACCTTTTCATTGTCCACGTTTGGCAATGACAACATTAGGTAGGGATAACGATGCTATTAATCATTTGCTGTTTTGTTGGAAGGAAAACGTGAGGGTGTCTAAGCCGTGAAGCTAACTGGTAGGTGACAGCATTTGTCTTCTGTACTCTTGCTTCTATCTCTCTGTCGAGTCTGCCATAAGCTGTCAATATGCTTCCTAGCTATTTGAATTTCCGTATTTGGTTGATTGTAGTACCGTTAACATATAAACAAAACTTTTTTTTTTACCTTGAACTTCTCCAGGTTGGCTTTTCGTTCTGCCGGGTTGCGATCGCCATGGAGACAGACGCACGAGTAGTTTTCTGTGAACAGATATGCAGATAAATTTACCGATGCTAATAAAACTACAAAAAAGCCTCATTAACACCGAAAGGAACCGAACAATCAAGAGTTCGTAAGCAAAAATCGTGCCTACTTGCGACTAACACGTATGACCTCTTCTTATTTGCATTCACCAGCTGTAAGCTCTTGTGGAAAGTATCGGTTGTTCGTCCACTTCTGAACGTTCATCCTGGTCCAGAACTCGAGTTTAACGAGTACATTCGTTTTATAGATCATGGCTCATCTGTAAGGAGACTTGCTTCCTCAAAGTGTTTGCTACGTCATAGTGGATCAGGCGTTGCGAACAGGCTTGGTGCTACCGAGGTGCCCGGTTCCATTGGATTGGTGCGTTGGTTTCGTCAGTGGTATCGAGAACCGATGGTTTAGTGAGCGATGGCAGAATAAAAACCCGAACAGAACACAAATGTTGTGGCTGGTTCTTCAACGTCCGGAACAAGATCAACAACCAAACCACAAAACTGATAAAATTAGAATGACTGGCTGAAATAAGGCACAAAAGATTTGTATAGTGCAGCCGTTCTCAGCCTGTGGGTAGCAACCCCTTTGGGACTTTAACAACCCTTTCACAGAGGTCGCATAAGACCATCGGAAAACACATATTTACTGAAGTTATGAAGTTGCAACGAAAATCATTGTATGATGGTGGTGGTGGGGGGGGGGGGTGGTGGGGGGGTGGGGGGGGGGTGGGGGGGGGGGGGGGGAGCGTCACCACAACACTGAGGAACTGAATTAAAGTGTCGCGGCATTAGGAAGGCTGAAAACCACTTGTATGTTATATTCCAAAATTGGTATTTCTTGCATATCGCGTTGTAATAAATCGTTGCTTCACTTGGAATGAACCTTGGTTTGCACCGGCTTTACTCGTCATGCACCTTGACTCACTACATATTGGCTTTCGCCACGGCTCACTCTCTGGATGTTTACTGCTACAAAACTTGCACTGCTTTAACGTCTAGGGTTGACAACACAAACGCCGCTCAGCTTCTTGGTACATTCTGTCAGTTTATTCTGGTCCATTTATTTCACATGTTCAAACATTATTCACACTTCTATCACTCGCGACATATTCGAACATTAACCATTCTCGCGACATAAAGACGACATCTTCAATTACTACAACCGTCTTCTCTGACTTCTGATGATCGACTGACCACGAGGCTAGCTCGGGCTTTCCCTCGCTTCCTCGACTAGGCACAACTATCTCGTGGTGTCCCTTGTTGCACGGACTTTCTGCTTGCCACTATGTAATCGTAGGGACCATGCAAAGCACCTCATCACACGCGTGATGACAGTTGCAAACATTCAGCCTTTGACAAGGCACATGTAGAAAACACTAGCATGGAAAAATCAACACATGAATTCAGACATCGGTTCTTTATTTTTTATTCACCCCAAACACAGGGAATCCAAGGGAGTTTCCGGAAAAGTCCAATATTATATGTTAGGGTTAGGGTAGTCGTTGTTCATTTCAAACCGTAGCAACCCAACTGGACTTTCTTGGCAACTCCGGGATTCCATGTGTTTGGGGTGAATAAAAAGTAAAAACCCAAACATCTACTGAAGATGACCAGATAGGGACAATAAATGCCACATTGAGGTGACCATGACCATATCACTGGGCGGTGTCCCCCCATGGCCCCTCCCGCCCAACGTGCATTTCAACACCCACACTGTATACTCCCCTGCCAGTTACTGTTTCTACAGGCATATTCCCTAACTAGGCAGCCACCCTCGTGTAGCGGCTAGACCGGTGGTTC
>CAJHNH020008450.1:950493-972993 GCA_905116865.2 Candidula unifasciata | reverse complement strand
AGTTGGACTTTTTTTTTTTTTTGTCAGCCCAACATTAATAAATATTTTAATCACAATCCGGGTATAAGACGACACATAATTTTAAACTTAAAAAACAAATTGGGAAACCATGCCTCATAGACAGAGAGAGAAAGAGAGAGAGAGAGAGAGAGAGAGAGAGAGAGAGAGAGAGAGAGAGAGAGAGAGAGAGAGAGAGAGGGGAGAAGGGGGAGAGGGAGAGAGAGAGAGGAGAGAGGGAGAGTGAGGGGGGGGGGATAAAAAATGCATTATAAAACCACAGCAATTTACCGGTGTGGGTACCGGGACCCATTAAACATTTACCCTAAACAAGCTTGTCGTAAGCGGCAACTCGAAGTTGTAGTGCATCTGCTTGACAGGCGAGGAAGCCAGGACTGTCAAATTGATGCGCATGTAAAACACGGTCTGAAACCAGACCAAAGTCCAGAAGTGGACGAACAACCAGAACAACTTTCCTACAGTGTTCACAGCCAGTCAACGCTTTAAAAAAAAGGTAGAAACACTGTGACAACGAGAATAACTAATCAGCTTAGGAATAAAACAATGGCACAATTAACGTTACGGCCAGCAAACATCAGAATGTACTGTACTACACAACAAGAGCCAGACTGCAAAATCAAGCATTCACAGTTATCCAACTGAGGTGAGAGATCAACGGTGGGATCAACTAGACCACACCAATCGCACCTAGATGGGAATATAAAGATACATTACTATTATATGTATGTAAAGGAACAGACAATGTACATACTGATTGGCATTCACAGAAAGAAGAAAGACAGAAGGACAAACTAGACAACATAAATATGAAAGGTATAGTTACTGTGCCGGGAATCGAACCTGTCATCTCCAAATGGCGTGTGCGTATCGCTATGGAAACAATTGTACTAAGAACATGACCAACTTGGCACCCTTAAAAAGGTGTTCTTTTTTGGCCCTGTCTATCCCATACCCTCAAATTCGTAACTACAGAATATGGACAAATCCATCTCAAACTATTTGAACTGGCACCAAAGGTTACAGAAGTGTTTGTCTTCTATCCCGTCTGCCGGTGTGCTTAACTACCCTAGCTCAAAATTCGTCCATCCCTATCTCCAATTTTTTTTTTGGGGGGGGGGGAGGGGGGGGGGGGGGTTCTTAAACTATTGAAAATTTAATAACTTCGCTAAACCTAAATCTGTTAACCGAATCAACACTAACGCCATCTTATCTAAAAATCCTAATCGAATAAACATGAACAGATTTCGTGTGTAAATGTGTTACCTAAATGAACACGAAGGTTTTTTCTTTCCTAATAGTTATGCCACATAAATATCAACTTGGATATTATCTTTTCTAACTTTGCTAAGCGAATAAACAATAATATGGGTCTCTTCTAACTTTGCTAAGCGAATAAACATTAATATGGGTTTCTTCTAACTTTTCTCAGCGAATAAACATTAATAAATATGGGTCTCTTCTAACTTTGCGCAGTGAATAAACATTAATATGGGTATCTTCTAACTTTGCGCAGTGAATAAACATTAATATGGGTATCTTCTAACTTTGCGCAGTGAATAAACATTAATATGGGTATCTTCTAACTTTTCTCAGCGAATAAACATTAATATGGGTCTCTACTAAGGGTCTCTTCTAACTTCGCTAAACGACTTCGTTTTCTAACCTTGCTAAGTGAATGAACATTAACAACGGTGTTTTCTTTTCTAACATTGCTAAGTGAATGATTATCAACATAGTCAAGCGAGTAAACATTATTAAAAAGGCTCACTCTTCTTCTTGTGCGAAAAAGTTTTTCTATCTTTGCTACGCTAATTAACATAAGAATTTTATTATCTTCAAACTTTGCAAAGTTAATCTACAACATTATCACAGGATTCTCCGAACGTTATGACATTTAAACATTAAACATGTCCCTTCTACGCTTCTCACTTAATCCAGCCTCGTTCACGTCTCTTTATGTCTCACATCAAGCCAAGAGCTAAGTAAGTAAAATAAACACACGGACGACATATAGAGCCACAAGGGAGGAGGACAGGTCATGAACACCGACGCCACGCATGGTCACAGGGGATGAGGACAGGTCAGCAACACGAAGTCACAGCAGTCAGGCCGATGGGCAAAGTTTACGCTGGTTTCCCCATTTGCACATCGCTACACACTAGCTAGCTTCTGATTGGACGACCTACTGACCGCCCTACTTATGATAGGTCGGCCTCGTGCGATCCGACTATCACACAAGGTCACGGGGATATTCCGCACTGGCCTGATATCGCTTGTTGTATATTTCACCATGTCAGAGCTTTTAACACTTTTAAAACATGCAGATAATGGGTCTAACACACAATTCCCATAGAGATTGACAAAACCTATGTCAGAGGCTGTTTCTTTCTCGGAAATAAAAACGTAAATTCAAGACGTCAAAGAATGCCACACCCATAACCTCGACTAGGGTAGACTAGTCCACAAACTTATAAATGGAGTTGATCTACAACCGGTGGTGTGTAAATAGGGAGACCATCGTATAAATAACCGCGGTGGTGTGTAAATAGGGAGACAATCGTATAAATAACTGTGGTGTTGTGTAAATAGGGAGACCATCGTATAAATAACCGTGGTGGTGTGTAAATAGGGAGACCATAGTATAAATAACCGCGGTGGTGTGTAAAAAGGGAGACCATCGTATAAATAACTGCGGTGGTGTGTAAATAGGGAGATCATCGTATAAATAACCGTGGTGGCGTGTAACTAGGGAGACCATCGTATAAATAACCGGCCGATGCACGAAGACACACCTACACTCCCAAATTTTTCGACCCGCGAAATGAATAGCAAGGCACTCAATGGCGTTACCTGTATCGACATCCTAGCAAAAGGGTCTGACCTATTCGTGCTCCGTTCTCCGATGATGCAGCGGCCCTCTCAGTGTTTCTATACTAACAGTACCCAGTAGGAGTTGACTGGCATTGTACTTAATGGCTGATGTGTAACAGAATGGGTCATATCTTGTTTGTTAGTAGGCACAAAGCTAGGATATAAGGAAATCAACAAGTTTTGGCAACCTTGACATTCCCTTTTCCAGAATCTTCTTTTCTCGCCAAAACTAGCTGTTGACATCAAACTGATGTTGTCTGGCCTTGGCCTTCTATCTAGAAGTTTTGAAATTCATTCTTTTCATCATGTGACCCAACCCTGTCGTACTAGTAAATACTTTGTTGTCGTGCCCTATCAAAGCAAACGCAATTGCACTTGTTTTCCTAGAAGCTTCTATTGATGTCAGTTGTCAGTTTAACTACCATATTTGTGTAGAATAGGATGATGCAATCTGATGCAATCGAGATATTTTTAGCAAATCCCACGTGAGAACCTAACTAGTAAACAAGTTGAGGTGTACTAGAATATTCTAGAAGCAGACAAAGCGAGAAAAAAACAAATATCTAGCATTCCAGCATCCAAGTATAAATAGCGAGTAACAAAGCACTTTAGCAATTCTTCAGTCCACGAGACTCGAGAGAGAGGAGAGGCCAGTAACATGGGCTCTCAAGGCAGCCTTCAGTGGTAGAGATGTTAGCCCAACACTAGAAGCCTTCAGTCGTTGAGACTCAATGAAACTTGATGCCAGCTCAACACTAGAAGGAGAGAGCAGCCGTTCATATGGAACCTCGAAGACAGTCACCAGAGAGCAGAGATGAAACAAGACATCGAGCTACAGAGACAAACACACAGGATACATGGATCTATGGTCAACAGTGACACTTTAGGTAGGAACACTATTGAGGTGTTAAAGTCGACGATCAAACCGTTAGTACCAGACAGCACTAGAAGCCAGGTGGCAGTTATAGACACTAGAACCAGTTAACAAAGTAACTGGAGATGAAGAACCTATGAGTATTTAGCCATAGAGAGAACACAGTGCTATTCAGAATATCTTTGATGTATTTGTGACATTGTTGTAGTATCGCAATAAAGACAGTGTAGACGAGAACGGTATCCAGCCATTTTATTATAAATCAGAGCCACGTCAGAAGCATGCAGCTAGCAAGACATCATCATCATCATCGCCACTATCGACACGACCATCTTTCTCCTCGTCTATAATCTTCCAATCGACTCCTCCTGTAGCAAACCTAAAGACGAACCTGGGTGTGATATCAACGTACGCAACGAAGAAGAGAGCTGTGCTACAGATGTGGTCAATACAGTGTATGTTTCTTAACTCCCCCCCACCCCACTCCCGTGTAGATCTCAAGGTCCCCCTGGAAAAGGGGGAGAGAGGATAAACAGATATATACACATACATACACACAAGGTCCGACATTTAAGTATTGAGACTGATTTTATTATATCTAAGACAAAGCATGGAGTCTAAAGAGGGAACATTCATCTACGATCTGACAACTTTTCATCGCCGCTCGAGAAGCAGACAACCAACAAGCCGACATTTTGTTGACCTAGTCAGAGGTGCATTGTTACGTAATCAGCAGGGAGTAAAAAGCTAACATTAAATTCTTTTTAAAACTCAGAAAAAGCGCCATTGAAACAGTTGAATTGATGCAACACGTTTATGGAGATAATTGTTTATTTTGTGCACACATTTTCAGGTGGTATTCACGATTCAAAAGTGGTGTGGAAATGATTACTAAGACCTGGACACCAAATTTATGTTCGTAATGATGAACTCATTGCAAAACTTAGAGATCGGATACAAGTAGATCATTGTTTTACTGTGAGGATGATGGCAGATGAATCTGGTGTTAATAGACAGACCATTCATAACATTTTAGTGCAAGATTTTGATAAGAAAAGAGTTGCTTGCTGGTTTGTACCAAAACATCAGCGGGTTGAGTAACCAAGAGACATCATCAAAACAATCATATTTGGCCCAAAAATAAGTGTGTTCATAGCCTTCCACCGTATTCCCCGGATTTGTCTCCCTGTGATTATTTTATATTCATAAAAATTAAAGTTACGATTGAAAGGACTCTTCTTTAATGATATTGAAGGCACCCAAAGGGCTGTAACGTCGACTTAAAGGGGCATAACAACAGAAGAACTACAGAGGTCGTTCCAGATTTTGTTAGATCGTGCCACTTGCTGTATCAATGCACATGGGGCTTACTTTGAATCAGATACAGGTTATATCTTCAGCTGTTGATTTTTTTAAATTTTATGGAATTAGTCTCATTACTTAAATGTCGAACCTTGTGTGTATGTATATAATATATAGGTACACTCAACTTTGATGTTGTAACATCCGAGGAGTTTGTAATAAAAAATTAAGTAAAGTAGGGGTGTGTACTTACACATAACTTCTTTGGAATACGCTTTTCACTTCTTTTGACACATGCCTTTCGAGATTAGGAGGGTGGTATATTCATTCATTCTCGATCTGACGGCAGCCTTTGCAATGCACGCAGGCTGAAGGCCAAAACCAGGGTAAGAAAGGTACTTATCAGAGAGCTGCTGTTTGCAGATGATGCCGCAATAACCACCCACTCAGAGGATGAGCTGCAATGTTTACTATCTGCCTTTGCTGATGCGTGCTGTGAATTTGGACTAACAGTCAGCAAAAAGAAGACAAAGGTTATGGTGCAAGGTGTTTATGACAACCTAGAGTCTACATTGACGGTGAGGAGCTTGAGACAGTAGACCATTTTACCTATCTGGGTTCCACAGTGAATAGTAAACTATCGCTGGACCAAGAAATCAACATCAGTATAGTTAAGGCAGCAACAACAATGAGCAGACTGACAAAGAGAGTTTGGGAGAACAGAAAGCTTACAATTAAAACAAAAACCCTTGTCTATCAGGCTTGTGTTCTCAGAAGGGCGATTTTCACTATTCGGCGGAATACGAATAGCAGGCCCAACTATTCGACCGAATAAGAATAGTGTAATATCATCATCATAGGTGCCTTGCCGACTAGCGTTAGCGGATTATGCCTCGCCCCAATCTGGGATCTACTACAGCATGTATTAGTTCGTGTGCTGACACAACTCCATGCCATGCAACAAGACTGTCAAGAATCTTCTCTCGTTGTCTTTATCTATCCCTCCTTCCATAGATCTTTCCAGTGGTCACCACATGTTTCATTTTCCCTCTTTCATAACATCGCCGAAAAATGATGACTGTCTCCTTCTGATGTCTGTGATTAGTTGTCTTCGGGCTCCAGCCTCTTTCAAAACCATCGTTTGCTCTGCCGTTCGTTTGATGTAATTTAATTGCACCTTCATATTTTCGTAAGCAATATCTTGAAATTTGATTTGGGCAAAGACACCCTGAAAGAATGAAAAAATGCATGATCTCTCTCTCTTTCTCTCTCTCTCTCTCTCTCTCTCTCTCTCACACACACGCACACACACACGCAACAAAACAAAAATAACGCATTGCCTTTAAATATAAGTAATTACTTGACGAGGCTAACAGTTACTATTTTACAGACCACATTTTCAACTTTAAAATTTCAGCCAAACTGTAATCACAACATTACTTATCCGCTGCTCCTTCTAGAATACAAATGGAGGATCGGTCGCACCTCGAGATAATTACAAAGACAATTTTTACCACGCTGCGGTTGGCATTTTATGCAGTATGATGCACTTCGAGTGTGAAACAAGGTAAACAACTCTTTTCGACAGTGGCTAGGAAAGACAATTTAAATTTTAACTTTTAAGTATCTTCAGGCCTTCTTTAATAATGTTACAATTTATAGCCGACTTTTCTTGATTTTCGCCGCGGCACCATTGGCATACTCACCCAGTTTGAGAACCTATGCTGTAATGCCTCGGTCGAGTCAGCAGACAAAGACCATGCCAGCTGCTGTTCCATGCAAACGGATCGCAGTTTCCCCCGCTAGGACAGACTTAGGCAACAGCAACTATTGTGTTAATGAGAGAGTTATTTCAGTCCATGGCAATGTATGCAGAAACGGGTGTAAGGAACCAATATTCGTATTCGACCGAATACCGAATAGTTATTAGGTCCACTATTCGGTCACGAAGCGCAAATATTTGGTACAGCCCTACTTCTCAGCACTCTGCTTTATAGAAGTGAAACTTGGTCAGCCTATTTGCACCAGGAGAGACGGCTAAATAGCTTTCCCAGGCGATGCCTAAGAAGAATACTTGGCATTAAGTGGCAGGACAGAATCACAAACACTGAGGTACTGGAAAGAGCAGGTACTACAACAGTCTTTTCCATGCTCAGTCTACGAAGGCTTAGGTGGCTGGGTGACACATGGAGAATGGAGGATGGCAAGATACCCCAAGGACATCCTTCATGGTGAATTAAAAACAGGAAGCAGATGTCGAGGCCGACCTCTACTACGGTATAAAGATGTGTGCAAGCGGGACAGGGATGATACAGGTATTGAGGTGGATTCATGAAAGGAAAAAAAATGCTATAGACCGTGTTGTGTGGGAAGGGGATGAGAGTCAAGGAAGAAATGATTGCAGAAAGGATGAGAGCTAAGCGTCTGAAAAAAAAAACGAATTTAATACAAATGTTGACAACATTGGTCAAGAAATCCCATGCTATCATTGTGAGATACTTTTTTGACACGGGCGGATCTTGCTAGTCACACTTGATATCGCCATGGGCTGTGAGTCTCAAGCCTTCTTATAGCGCAATATAACACTATCGTCTGGGAAGACGGAAAGGTGCCAATCATTTAGGCCCACTCACTCCAACCATCAGAATATATCAATGAAAGTCAAGGAAGACCCATATATGAAGAGGGTAAGATCAGACAGAGATGGAAATAATATTTCAAAACTCTTCTGAACGCAACAGAAAATGAAGGAACAGTACCACTCAGACCCAGATATACACACGAGGAACAGCCTGGAATAACTGAACAAGAAGTCAGAGAAGCAATCAGGTGCAGCCCAAAACATAAGGCCGCTGGTGTTGATGAAATTACAACTGAGACAATACAGCCCTATGGAGAAGCTGGAGTCATCTGGCTACTGCATAAATTTAGGAAAGCCTAGAATGAAAGAACTGTACCAGTAGACTGGCAAAGATCTACTACAGTACCAATATGAAGCAAGGCTGTAACACTTATACAGGCATATCCCTTTTAAGCCACGTAGGTAAAATGTTTGCCAAGATTCTGGAACAACGTATTAGATAGATCTGGGGTAGAACCGATTCTGAGCCCAGCACAGGTCGGGTTCAGGAAAGGAAGAGGGTGTACTGACGCTATTTTGGCTCTAAGGCAAATTAGAGAAAAGAAAATAGAGCAGACACCAAATGAACGTCGCTTTTATAGATCCAGACAAGGCTTTTGACAGAGTGAACAGAGATTTACTATGGGATGCCCTTGAAAACTATGGTATAAATGTAACAACGCTAGATTTGGTAAGAGCCATTTATAGAGAAAGTGAAAGCGTCATCAGAACAAAAGCTGGCCTCACAGACTGGTTCCCAGTAATATGGGGTGTAAGGTAAGGGTTTGTTCTTTCCCCTTTACTTTTTATAATATTGTAGGAAAATATTAATAAAATAGAAATAACATCACTAAATGTCGATAAACAGGAGGACTTCAATGGGCTTCTCTTTGCCAACGATCAGTTCATGTTCCACAGTGAAAGTAAACAGCTGCAGGACCACATAAACGACTCTTGCCTCAAACATCACATGACGATCAATACTTTAAAAAAAATTTAATAAATCATGAAAATAAGTAGAGAACAACAAACCATCGACATAAAGCTCGAAGATCAAAGCCTGAAACAAGCACAAGAATTTAAATACTTGGGAAGCATCTTTACATACAATGGTAAAATAAACAGAAAGATAGAAACGAGAATCCAACAAGATAACGATGTCACGCACCAACTTGCTCCAATTTTAAAACCCCCTGCTATCCCAATAGAGACAAAAATACCAACTGTAAATAAATTATTTATACCATACCGACTTTAGGTTACCAATGTCAGATTTGGAAATGACAAAAGAACACGAAAGAGAACTAACCACCTGTGAGATGAGATGTTTGAGAATAAAACCAGAAGAGATCGAGTGAGAAACGATGTGATCACAAGAACTGTTGGAACAACACCTATCGTCAAATTTATTGAGAAACAAAGAATGAAATGGTTTGGCCATCTAATGAGAATGAAACCAACGATGCCAGCAGCAAGAGCATACAAGCTGAAAATCGAAACATCAAGAGGCAGGAGAAGACCGAGAAGAATATGGATTAAAGGAGTCACTGACACCTTAAGACTGCATAACATCACGGCATATCAAGCGACTGAGCGCGCCCTGGCTCGGCTGCCGACCGTCTGGTGAACGCAGACGCCTAGCGGCAAAAGCAGATATTGAAAAAGGAAGAAAAATTATATATATATATATATATATATATATATATATATATATATATATATATATATATATATATATATATATATATATATATATATATATATATATATATAATGAACAAAAAGACAATTTACTGATCGGCACTTATAGAAAGAAGAAGAAAGATGGAAAGACACACTAGACAACATACAAATCGAAGGTTAAAGTCCTCGTACCAGGAATCCAACCTGTTCCTCCAAACAGTTTGTGCATCTCCTAGTTGGTTATGTTTCAAATTAACAACATAATTCATCAACAACAACAAAAACGACAACAATAGCTACATAATTCATCAGCATCAAAAACAACCTGTCTCACCAATATCAACAGCAATCTGATTCAGCATCAACAACAACCCATTTCATCAACAACAATACTAATAATAACAACAACCTATGCCATTAACAACAACAGCCTAATTAATCATCATCGTGATCAACAATCTAATTCATCATCAGTGACAACTTAATTCACCAACAACAATAACAACATCAACAATAACAACAACAACAATAGCAACAACAACAAGAGCACTGACTTCCGCCGCGCTGGATGAGGTACTTCTCCAGGTTGTCACAGTCCACCTTGGTCCGGCAGAAGATCAGCGCCACGTCCATCTTGTGCTCCTCGATGGCGGCGATCACGTACTCGCCCTTGAGGATCTTGACGGCTTCCGAGTAGGTCTCTGTAGGTAGAGCACACAGGGGGAGAACGGTCAGCCTTCATCACAGACACGGTCTCCTATGATTAGTCTGTGTGATCAATTGTGTATGGATAGGTGGAGAGAGAGAGAGAGAGAGAGAGAGAGAGAGAGAGAGAGAGAGAGAGAGAGAGAGAGATGGAGAGAGAGAGAATGAGGAAGGGAAGAGGGAGAGGGAATACAGTCAGACCTCAACATATAAGGGTTCTCTTATGATTAGTAAGCGTGTTCAATTGTGTAAGGACAGGTGGAGAGAGAGATAGAGGGGTGTCTGTCTGTGTGTGTGTGTGTGTGTGTGTGTGTGCGCGCGCGCACCTACCTTTAAAGCGGGTTGAATACTTATTAAAAAAAACCAAAATGAAAATAAAAAATCAAACAACGGGGCCCATTTAATGTTCAGTTGTCTTTGTTGGTGTTTGATCCCTGCCGCCAGCGACTAGACAGCAAGCCGCCTTGCATAGGTTTCGACAGTGTTATTGAGAGCCGTCCGTTCTGGACGCAAAGGCAAACTATTGAAGGTGAAATTGCTTAGTGAAATCCTAAACAGACAAGAAAAAGTAGGATTGGTTCTGCAACGTCCTGTAAAGGATAGGCAACTAACTTACATTAGTAAGAGAAATACAATATACTGTTGCGTATCCCTTATACAAAGTTGCAGAATTAACCCCAGCGATTCTTGACTGTTTATGGTTCTAGACAATTGATTGTTCCTTTGTCTTTGCACTGAAACCCACAGGGGCACAGAAATAAAGGAAGACCAAAAACCCACACACAGAAGGGAGCTAGAGAACGAAGTTAAAGTGATGGAGAGCATATGAGGAGAGCTGCACGCTACAGAGAAGGATAGAACGACTTGGCGTGAGTTGATTGAGGGCCTATGCTCCACTGGGGGTTAGAAAGGCAGAAGAAGAAATTCGCCAATGCTTCTGAAGGGCGGTTCTCGATACCTATATCAAAAGCAACGCAAGGCAGTCTGGTGGTTAATGATACGCAGCTGGAATTGAACCAGGTATCTGGAAATTATGAAGTGCGTTTGCAAGGTCTAAACTCCAGACTTAGCAAGTAAGTATGAAGGAAAAACAGAACAGTGGCCTTATAAAAATGCGCGCGCGCACGCACACACCCCCCCCCCCCCCAATATTCATACAACCAAACACCACTGACAGAACCAGGACTCCTTTACAACAATGAGACCCATTCACACACTGAACTGGACAACAAGGCAAAGCAATCCATTACCACGGACGACAAGAAACATCGCCACAATCATTAACACAATAGGGCTGTCTGCCAAGTCTACAGCAGCAAACGGACGGGGAACACAAGCGATGAAATGTCTTCCCTTGGGAGTCTATGTAACAAAGGTGACAAATTTGGCCACTCAGGGGTCCACTGTGGAATGTCAACAGTTTGTTGCAGCTTTTTTTTTTTTTTTTTACGTTCTAATATCAAACTGTGTGGCTATTTACAGCTGGGCTCTTCAAATGGCGGGCCTTCGCCAAATCTGTCCCGTGACCGGCGTTATCGTGTGTTCTATATTCCACAATGTGAGCGCTTTTAACGGTCCTAAAACATGTAGAACTGGCCCTAACCCAAATCCCCCTACGTCATAGCCTCACCCTACGTCCCACGACTGCATGCAGCCTATGACAACAACGCGTAAAATACGTTGTGTCCCTGGACGCTCACTAAGCGTGACACCCCCGCAACACAGGACAGGCCCTGTGACACAACCAGGCATGAATGTCAAGGAAAGTCACTCTATTTCTAGGTCCGACTTCGTTACTTGAACCTAAATTCTATCAAACTATCTATGAGGAGACATGGGAATCAATTCCCGTGAACACAAAGCCGGGACTGTACTGTAGAGACCGTGCGCTACTTGTGTAGTATGATCTCTAGCTCTACCTACTTTGTTTACTCCAAAGAACAGATAACACCTTCACATATGAAACAAAGCATGCCGCAGAAGCTGCCTGATCAGAACAGCAGTACTCTGGCGTTAATACCTAGATCAGTTACCAGAAATGCCAAATGCCTAGCTTGCCCTGCCATAACAATGTTACCGGGTTCCATTTAATCTTAATAATACATGGTTGTGGCTTCTAGATGTATATTAATCATTAACATTATAAATAAGCGGATGTGGACAAAAAGATGCAGTTTTGATCTGTGAAGAACCGAACGAAAAGTATATCAGCAAGCTTCACAATATAACAAACACAAAAAAAACGTGAACGTTGCGGCTATGGAGCCTTCATAAGCACATACATAAATAGAACAATCCCACATAAATACACAAAACCACTCCAAAGAAAACCCACAGTTTGACACCGTAGCATTTTATTACTGGGCGGCTCACAAATTAATTCAAATATTGAGGGAACAGAGGTATATCTTCATAAAAACGGTAACATGATTAATTACAAAAATTAAATGCTGAGAGTCATATCTTTCGGGGCATGTTATTAAAAAAAATATCAAAAGAAGATAGATACGTCGATGAACAATATTAAAAGGATTATAGATACGCTGATGAACAACATCAAAAGAAGATGGATACGCCGATAAACAACAAAAGAAGATGGATAAGCCGATGAACAACACCAGAAGAAGATAGATACGTCGATCAACAACATCAGAAGAAGATAGATACGTCGATGAACAACATCAGAAGAAGATAGATATTCGATGAACAATATCAGAAGAAGATAGATACGTCGATCAACAATATCAGAAGAAGATAGATACGCCGATGAACAACATCACAAGAAGATAGATACGCCATGAACAACATTAACAGAAGATGGATAAGCCTATGGACAACATCAAAAGAAGATAGATGCGCTGATGAACAACATCAAAAGAAGATAGATGCGCCGATCAACAAAAACTAGACAGTGAACAGGAGTTTCTGTCATTCTCTGCGTCTCTGACCCACAACAGACATACCGATTTGACTATCATCATTATTATGATTATCCGGGCATGAAGTTTTAAGCCACACATGGACTCGCAGTCTAGTCACCCATTCCGTCCCAGCCCACTTATACTATACTCATGGAGTCACAGAGAAAAACATGCGCGGGTAAAGGTTTGCGTCTCCAGCCATGTTACTTGCGTTGGTCACCGCCACAGTCAAAATCCTGCTTCACAATGTTAACTCCAATTATGAGCTGAAAAGATGACGGAGGTGAAAACAAAGAAGGTGATGATGAAGATGACGAAGAAGAAACTGATGATGATGATGAAGATAATGACGACGAAGAAGATACTGAAGAAGAAACTAATAACGATCAGGAAGACGATGATGACAAAGAAAAAGAACAAGAACAAGAAGCAACAGCAGAAGAAATTTTCGACGTCTATTATCAAAATTGGACATTCCGACGCTCAACCCTCCCATGCAGCAGCCATTTCATTGTACATCTACAGACTGTTTCCCATAAGAAGCTGGTTGCAATGTTTCCTCTAAGGCGGCATAGAGGTGCCTCTCAAAGCAAGAACTAACCTGTCAGTACATCTCGGCTAAAGTCACCTATGCTGGAACTGCCAAAATGCCAAAAAGATGCCCTATTGAAGACAGATGTCCGATTCTTCTTCTCCTGCGTTCATCAGAAGATGTAACTGCGTTGTGTCCGTTTACAGCATGGCTGCGATATTTGCACTTTTCGACCAACACATCCGATTTCTGCGGGCCTTTGTTGACGGGGTTAGCCTTTCTGGTAGATGCCCGATTCTAAATCTGAAATTCTAAATCAGCCGACGTCAAGAAATTCGCCAGCTCTACGAAAGCCCCACTTGCCTTTGGCATTGTTAATGTTGTATATTCTAAACATGTAATGCCCCTGGCACCGTAAAGTGAACGAGCACACATCGAGGTGTCAATAATCGAGGGGATAAACCTGGCGAGCGGGTTAGTACATAAATGTTGATTAACGACTGCGGATTTCTTCTCACACAGATCGTGCGCGCGCAGCGCCTAAATGCTGTCGCGTCAACGACTGCCAATAAACAGTAGCAGATGTGTCGGGGGGAACATGACTCCAAGTCTGGCACGGCTAGTTTGTCTTCCCGGTACACGGTTCCAGAGTCTGGCAAATCGAAAATAGGAAGTCGGCGCGGTCAGTTTAAACGCTGGAATGATTGGATCAACAAACCGACCTGAGTTTTTACAGTAAGACATGCGTTAAAAGTGTGCGTTAAATCTTAAACTGGTTGCTTTAGTCACACGGTAAGATTACTGATATTAAGTTCCTGATATATTTTCGTTTTTCCCCCCGTCATTATTGGTTTTGGTAATAGAACAGGAAGTCTTGTTCACTCAACAAAGCAATCTTGTTCATCCACTGTGAGGCGTGTGTTTAAGTGATCGTAATTTTTAAAACAGTGGTTTTAGTCAGCCTAAACAAAGTAAGGTGTGTAATTAATATATAATTTATTTTAAAATGTCAGAACTTAGCTAGAATCAGTATTTCTATTTGGATATCATCACATTCCAGCTTTCAGGAAACAGCATAGTGGATATCATCAAGACAATCAACATTTCAAGAAACCGAAAGGCGGATATCGTTATTACAATCAAGATTTCAGTATACAGCAACCAGTGGATATCATTTCTATAAAAGGTATTTACTTAACCAACGCTGATTGGATATCATTACTGCAATCAGGATTTAAAGAAGCCGAATAGATGATATCATAACTACAATAAGCCTTTCAAGAAACACGGTCCAGCGAATTTTATAATCAAGTTTAAATAACACACACACTCACTCACACACACACATACACGTATATCATTACAACACAGCTATACGACAATCTAGCACACATATCTACACAACGCGGATATCCAGATACATGGCAGACAAGGATCAGTCACGCCCTGCAAGGACATCAACATCACTTCCCCATACAGGCTAATAAAGTACACATACACGGGACACAGCCCATACAATATACACACATACAGACATAAAGCACACCCACAGTCAATACATAGCCAAAACTTTACAACACAGAAATAGAAGCGACAACCACAAACATAAAAAGCACACCCACAGAGTCTTATAAAACACTCCCACATAGACATATACTCACATAGAAACATAAAGCACTTCCACAGACATACTAAAACACTTTCACAAAGACACATAAAGCACCTCCACACAGGCATATACAGCATACCCACAGTTTTATAAAGCACTCCCACACAGACATATAAAGCACTTCGAAACAGACAAATAAAGCGCTTCCACAAAGATCCGTACAGCAAACCCACAAACAACCACACCAGAATCCTAGACATACTCACACACACACACACATATATATATATATATATATATATATATATATATATATATATATATATATATATATATATATATATATATATATATATATATATATATATATATATATATATATAGCATACCCACACACAGACATATAACCACACCTACACAGTTACACCATAACCAAATACACTCTCACATATAAAGCATATAAGGCGACGAAGGACATAGACAAAAAACAATCTCTAGAATTAAGGGATAACGACAGAGTGGATATCCTAACCAGTCCCTCACACCACTAGGGGTTGCCGAGAGGGACAAGCGATACACCTTTAGACAAACACAACCACAGAGCTCTGTCGTAGCAGCTACAAAACACCAACATGTGATGGATGAGCTCCTAGAGTGAGAAGACAGCCGACCAGCTTCCATGAGACTAGGCACATTAAGAACACAGGCAATGTTGCAGCAAGCTGAACAGGGACAAAGGTAAAAATGTTACCATTTATTTGAAGCTATATTGTTAGGTTTTGATCTGGAGCCAGTGATGTGTGTGTGTGGTGATGTGGTGTGTGTAATATGTGTGGTGATTTGGTGCGAGTAATGTGTGTGGTGATGTGGTGTGTGTAATATGTGTGGTGATTTGGTGCGAGTAATGTGTGTGGTGATGTGGTGTGTGTAATATGTGTGGTGATTTGGTGCGAGTGATGTGTGTGGTGATGTGGTGTGTGTAATATGTGTGGTGATTTGGTGCAGGTGATGTGAGTGGTGATGTGGTGGGAGTGATGTGTGTGGGGATGTGCTGTGTGTAATATGAGTGGTGATTTGGTGCGAGTGATGTGTGTGGGGGTGTGTAATATGAGTGGTGATTTGGTGCGAGTAATGTGTGTGGGGATTTGCTGTGTGTAATGTGAGTGGTGATTTGGTGCGAGTAATGTGTGTGGTGACTTGGTGCGAGTGATGTGTGTGGTGATTTAGTGCCAGTAATGTGTGTGGTATGTGTAATATGAGTGGTGATTTGGTGCGAGTTATATTTGTGGTAATTATGTGGTGTGTGTTATATGAGTGGTGATTTGGTATGTGTAATATAGGTTGTGATTTGGTGTGTGTAATATGAGTGGTGATTTGGTGTGAGCAAGGTATGTGGTGATTTGGTGTGAGTAATGTTGTGTGAGTAATGTGTGTGATGTAATTTGTGTGGTGATGTGGGTGAGTAATGTGTGTGGTGTTTCTGGTGATGTTGTTTACTTTGTGTGGTGATTTGGCGAAGTAATTTGTGTGGTGATTTCGTGTTAGTAATTTGTGTGGTGATTCGGTATGAGTAATTTGTGTGGTGATTTGGTGCGAGCAATGTGTGTGGTGATTTAGTGGGAGCAATGTATGTGGTGATGAGGTGTACATTTTGTGTTGAGATTTAGTGTGAGTGGAGCGGCTGGCCGAAGGATTAGAACGCGAGGCTCTCATGTTGGAGACCTAGTTTCGAATCCTCTGTAAGGATAGAGATTTTTTAAATGTCAGGTGCACAAATAAAATCCTCATATGCACAGTCCGTGGCGACAGCATTAGCCATACGGTCCTTAATCCTCTGGCTCAAAGAGTGAAGAAGAAGAAAAAGAAGAAAAAGAAAAAGAAGAAGAAGAAAAAGAAAAAGAAGAAGAAGAAGAAGAAGAAGAAGAAGAAGAAGAAGAAGAAGAAGAAGAAGAAGAAGAAGAAGAAGAAGAAGAAGAAGAAGAAGAAGAAGAAGAAGAAGAAGAAGAAGAAGAAGAAGAAGAAGAAGAAGAAGAAGAAGAAGAAGAAGAAGAAGAAGAAGAAGAAGAAGAAGAAGAAGAAGAAGAAGAAGAAGAAGAAGAAGAAGAAGAAGAAGAAGAAGAAGAAGAAGAAGAAGAAGAAGAAGAAGAAGAAGAAGAAGAAGAAGAAGAAAAAGAAGAAGAAGAAGAAGAAGACTTTTTTAAAACTAACACACATACCATTTTACTCCTGTTATTAGTCGCATACCTCTCATTTATACCTTATATGTGTAACCACAAATTTAGCTCTTAAGCACGAATTCTATAAAAATGACACGGTTTGTCTGACATGCTCAAGCGGAAGCTCTGCATGCTCTACAGAAACATTATTGCTGCAAAGGACGGAAACCCACAAAAACACACATTTACACACACACACACACACACACACACACACACACACACACACACACACACACACACTAATGTGCGCGCGTGCATCTAATGAACGATGACCCCCCAACTCCATTAAAGAAGATAACTATCTCTGGAGACAGAAGGGCGCCCAGCGACCGCCAATAAACGGAAATATTCCCACGACCCTTCCATGATGTTGTCAATGACAACTCCACCAGAAGATGGTTTATATGCCATGCACGAATGGATGCACACAGAATCAATATCAGCGGTTTATGTAACGATTCAGGTAGGAGGGGCAAGGGGGTTGAACCACTGAGCTGTGGAAGGCAATTCGCCAAAGTCGACTCATTTGGGGGTTTACCGAAATGGGAAATGAAGGGCACATACATCGCAGTTTAGCTGTAAACCGCGATACAACGTACCAACCGCTTTAAGAGAAGTTGGCGTAAAAGGTTCCTTCATTCTTCCCTATCCACTCATAGCGGCGACTTCTTCTCTTAACTAAGGTTTGGTTTAGGTCTCTAGACGACGGATCAACATCATGGCACAAGGGAAGTAATCCAAAAGTGCTCCGTTCTACTTCTGACTCAACCCTGAGTTCCAAAAATCTCAGTGCAATGCAGGAACTCCGTAGCACCGGTGAGGATCCTGAAATACTTTAGGGAAATTTTTAACTCCAAATTTTTCCCAGACAGCTCAGTTAGGCTACTCTTTTTCCCCATTTCCAACTGCCAAGGGATGTACATGCGTAACAAACAATACACAAAACTAAACTGCATATAAAGATAGCAAATACAAGGGCTTAGAGACGACTCCTTGAGATACCATGCTATATAAAGCATGCATCAAAACACAAGAGGGACGCACAGCATCAATCAATCAATCAATCAGGTGCCGTCTGCACAGTGAAGGTTGGCTGCCATGGATCTCCAACACGTCATGTCTCTTGTCCTGGTTGTACACTCTTTCAGACTCCTGTCCGTCCATCTCCTGATGTTATCCTCCCAATTGTACCGTTCCCAACTTCTTTTCTCTTGCCTTCGACCCTTTCCTCGAGTATGGTTTTTAAAAGCGTGTTTTCTCTTTTGATGTAGCCAAAGTTTTTCAATTGTCTCTTCTTTTTTTTAAAATTAATTTTAGTAATTCTCTTTTCGTCTGTAGTCTTTATCATGGCATAAGCAAAGGTAAAGTAAAGGTAAAGTAAAAGTAAATTAAAGGACCCTTTTCTACACCTTTCAGGCGTATTGGGTATATAGGGCTAGACCTAAATTTTATAGGTAAATGGGCACTTGGTGAGTGATGCAGTCAGCATCACGCTGGCTGCCTTCACTTCCCAGGACTGTACCTGCTACCAACTCAAGGCTATTCAACACGCTGTCTTTTGTCCTGGTTGCTCACTCTCTTACATTACTGCATATCTATACCTTGATATTGTCCTGCCACTTGTATCGCTGCCCACCTCTTGCTTGCCTGTCCTCGACCTTTCCCTCCAGTATGGTTTTTAAAAGAGTGTTATGGTATGATAACTCACAGTTCACTGTGGTCTCACAAGCATATAAACTATCACGCTCTGGGGTAACCGTGGCTTGTGCAGACTGACTTCCAGCGCCTGCAACCAGTGAATCCAACTGACAGATCGCCGACGCAAGAACACTGATCCAGTTAATGAGAAAAGTCTATAATTCGAAACAGTTTTTTGCAGTGGCTTCCTAACCCCGCGAACCTTTAATACAGCTCCCTTGAGTTGTGGCGACCTCCGAACGTGTATTTTCCTTCAGAACTCCAAAGAATATGAGTTTTCCAATGGTCTGGGGCAACCCCTGTGAAAGGGTCGTGGTCGCGACCCGCCGGTTGAGAACCGCTAGTTTAAGGGCTGCATGAATTCACTATGTAGAGATTCTATTGCGCCTTGAGCCCGTTAACCTTACAACCCCCCCCCCCCCCCCACTCCCGATATAATTATGGATGTGTGTGTGTGTGTGTGTATATATATATATATATATATATATATATATATATATATATATATATATATGTATACACACATATACACAGACAGGGAGGACGGGAAAAACCTGGAATATATAAAACAATTTTTTTTCAAAGGGAATGAATAAATACAAGACGCACGTACGTACGTACGCATGTTTGTATGTATGTATTATGTACGTATGTATTTATGTTACTAGCAACTTTACGTCTTTCCATACGATAGTGTTATAAGTATTAGGAAAAAGCAAGGGACACAGAGTCCGTGGCGATGGCGAGTGTGACTAGCAAGACCCGTTCGCGTTAAGAAACGTCATCCACAATTATACCATGGGATTTCAGGGCCGTTGTTGTCAACATGTGTGTTTAGCCCCTTGACACTACACCGTACACACACAATAAAATAAGCCAGTAAAAAGGATTTACACGCAAAAGTCAGGCTTGACACAAAGTCAAAATCCAAATAGACAAACAACCAGGACTTTCCGCTGGAGTTTACAGCCGGTGAAAAGAGAAAGAAGAAGATGAAACTGTAGATAGGTAGATAGACAGACAAATAGAAAGTTGGATGGATATATAACAACACGGACGGACGGACCAGTCGGCCGGCAGGCAGGCAGACAGACAGACAGGCAGGCAGGCAGGCAGGCAGGCAGGCAGGCAGGCAGGCAGACAAGACAAACAGATATATTGACAGATAAAAAGCACTGATAATAAAAAGTTATTAAAAAGTACAAACAGTAGAAAGACAAGCGACCTGTCTACAGAAGAAGAAAATGAGACAAGAACCGGTACTGCCCAGCGGGGCCTGGCCCGGTAACTAAGTAATAATGCTTAGAACAAAGAGATCAATAACCGTGGCAACGACAGGCGCAATAAAGATCTGAGGATAATTGGCGGCAGGCGTGCACATATCACGGAAGTCAGGTCGGCAACCCAGGGGGGAAAACAGATGGCCAAGTTAGATAAACAAGGCTATGGTGATTACGTATACCCTATAACAAATGTAGTAAAGTTTGCAGTGTATCTTTCACAGTCATGGTCTTTACTCTGCGGTCCGTGGACCGCTGCCGGTTCGCCAGAATCACTTGGTAGTCCGCTGACAATGTCTGCACTACACGGTATTACGTAGCGGCTGCAATAGAAACCATAACCCAGACACTAGGGACTAAGCGTTACTAGGTAAGCGTTTTATAGCGCCCAAGTATAACTATGATATATGACTGTACGGTAAACGGGGTTTTCCAAATGTGTACCTGTTTGAAATTTTTTATTAATCAAATGGATAGTATTGCAGGGATTCATCTTTCAGAAACGACGTTCCAGTAAGATTTTTTTTACAAACCTCTTGGCATCAGCAGATGTCGCATCAGTTAAACCTATAACTTTATAACATTTTATTCAAGAATAACAATGACCTTTACGTGCCAGCTTTCGGGACTGACCGTTTGCGCCAACAGTAAACTGCAAATCTGGCGTAGGAGTGTTGACGTTAGCACCTCTCAACTCCTGCCTTATACAATTTTCCTATAAGATTTAGCTGGGACTAATTTACAGAAAGAAGTAGAAAGACAGAAGGACACACACTACAACATAAAATCAAAAACTATAGTTAAGTTAAGGTTAGGGTTACCGCACCGGAAACCGAACATGTCACCTCTAAATGGCGTGTGCGCCTCGCAGTGGAAACAGGTGTTCTAAAAACATGTTTACGTAACATAAGTGGGTCTTAACGGATAAGCCAAACCTTCAGCGATCAACACATGTATGCTATATTCCAGTACAGGTCACGATCAGGGCGGTGCACTTGAGGTCTTTACCCCAAAAGTTCGTCTTGCAGGTTCGCTCCTGTTGACAGGACGGCCACATGGGATAAATACTAGTGCATTGACATCAATGTTTGAGATACGACTATCACAAAACTCGGGACATTCCCACAAGCACTCGGTTCCCATCTGCAGCAGCCAGCGCAGAGTTCCACTTCCAACGATACCAGTAACTCCCTCCTCTTACACAGTTAACGTCTTCTTCTGCCTTTTTAGCCCCCAATGGAGTATAAACCCTCAACCAACTCACGCCAAGTCGTTCTATCCTTCGCTATCGCATGCAGCTCTCCCCCTCTTTTGAACTTCAGGTTCCAACTCCCTTCTCTGTATGTTTTTAAATCTTCCTTTATTGTTATGCCCCTGTGGGTTCCAGTGCAAAGGCATTCGAGTCGGCCTATCCAACGCAAGCGTCCTTTCTTCACCTCTTGATCCACGGGAACTTGTTTAATTCTGCTAAAGCTCTACATTAGTGATTCTATCATATCATTTAATTCCCTCTATTCTGCGCAGGAACCAGTTATCAGAAGATCAACAATGCGGAGATGGCACCAGATAATGACGACAAAGTTGGAATAGAATGTGGGCCCAGTTGATAATAAAGCGACCAGCGCTGCAGGGAGTCAGCAATAACCAAGGAATGTCCAACAGAGGCACAAGCAATAAATGGATAAGGAGTCGAGCAATCAGTTGGTACAGCCAGCGGGACAGCCATGGAAATGACGACAGTTGCAGCAAGATATAGGATATATCCTTGTAGATGGGGGTGATATTAGTTCACTTGATCTAGACGTCTTCATCGTCATCCTCATCATCATCACCACAACAACCACCTTCTTCTTCTTCTTCTTCTTCTTCTTCTTCTTCTTCTAATTCTCCTCCTAATTCTTCTTTTTCGTCACCCTTTCCGCCTTATCATAATTCTTCTTTTTCGTTCTCCATCAAAATTATTATCATCACAATCACCGGCTGTAAACTCCGGCGGAAAGTCCTGGTTGTTCGACCAGTTCTGGACTTTGGTCTCATTTTGGAACTTCAGCGGTGCGAGCACATCCCTTTTTTACAGCTGTAGATTATTTTATGTTGACTGCTGACTCCTTGCCTCTTAGTCAGATTGAATCCGACTTCGGAGGAAACCACACTAATTAGTCACATTC
>CAJHNH020008450.1:887993-945493 GCA_905116865.2 Candidula unifasciata | reverse complement strand
AAGAAGTCGATGAGCAACCAGAAGTTTCCGCAAGAGTTTACAACCAGTGTTCGTGAAGCAAAGCAAAAGCCAGTTTAAAAAAATTAACACAGGCCGTACAACTGCAAATATGCAAAAGAAGTCGATGAGCAACCAGAAGTTTCCGCAAGAGTTTACAGTGTTCGCGAAGCAAAGCAAAAGCCAGTTTTCACAAATTAACACAGGCCGTACAATTGCAAATATGCAAAAGAAGTTGATGAGCAACAGAAGTTTCCGCAAGAGATTACAGCCAGTGTTCGCGAAGCAAAAGCCAGCTTACAAAAATTAACACAGGCCGTTCAACTGCAAATATGCAAAAGAAGTCGATGAGCAACCAGAAGTTTCCGCAAGAGTTTACAGACAGTGTTTGCGAAGCAAAGCAAAAGCCAGTTTACAAAAATTAACAGACCGTAGAACTGCAAATATGCAAAAGAAGTGGATGAACTACCAGAAGTTTCCGCAAGAGTTTACAGCCAGTGTTCGCGAAGCATAAGTCAAATGGTTAAGGATTAATATTATTAGTGGTACTGCTACAACATATAATTATACTGTTAGTCAACAATTAGTAAAGAAGCAAGAGTGACTTGCTGTGAGAGGTTAGTTAGTAAATTAAATATTGTTTTCATCCACTCACCAAAAGCTCCGAAATATCTTGACACAATTTATCCACAGTGTGGTTGCACTATTTATGCACAGTCAATATGAAAGCAATAGTTTTTTTCAAACACAAGATAGTTTGCACCTGACAACTGTCCATATTCTCCAGATATGGCTTCTAAATTACCTGTTTGTATTATCCCTAAAAGTAAGATTTCTACATTTAAAGTAGAAAAGTGATAAACAGGCAGTTCCCAAAAATCCGAACTACTGACTAAAAACAGTGACACTGACGCACACATCACAACAGGACTGTCTTCCGTGAATTAAAATTAAAATTGCTGTATATCCACTTCACAATATCCATTTGTAGATTTGTAATACGAATACGTTTAGAATACAGGACTTTGTAAGCATATTAATATGTCACACAATGCAACATGGAAACGCTCCCAGTAATCTATTTTCGAGGGGGACTCCTCCAAAATGTACCGTGATTCAGTTGTAGGGCCTTATATAAATCTGGAGCTGGCCGTGTCCAAGGTATTCTAAGTATTCTTCTGTAAAACCACATCTCCGAGGCCTCCGGAAATTGTTTGGCCTGCCTACCGATTGTCCAGGATTCACAGCCATATGTTAAAACTGGATGTATGTAGCAAGCAAGAATTCTTTTTCTAACTCTCAATGACAAGGATATATTGCACAAGATGTTTTTCATTTTATAAAATGCAGCTTTTGCCTGTCCTATTCTATTTCTTATCTCAGTTATGCATCTTCCATCTAATGTTATCCATATGCCCAGACACTTAAATTTATGTACTTGTCTTAAAATAACACCATCAACTTTTATTACACACTTAGGAATAATTCGTTTCTTTGATACCACCATTACTTCTGTCTTCCCATTATTCAAACTGAGGCCCATTCTTCCTATTTCTAACACCACAATGTCTATCATTTCCTGTAGTTATTTCTGACTTGTTGCTATCAAGACTTTGTCACCAGCATAACGTAAATTGTTTATATTGTGCCCACCAACCACAATTCCGGGCATACCAATTAAAACTCTCATTTATTATTCAAAATATATTATTATATTTACTTGCTTTCGAGAAACTATTATAATTTTCACTACAGGAAACCAGTGCAATTATTATTAATGCTTAATTAAATAAGGTTTTTTTTCGTAGCCCCAGGGCTGGTTTATAGTCAATTTTGCTCGATGTTTAATCCTTGAAATGTTTAACTTCTATCTGTGCCAAACCTGGCTCAAAGTTAGGATGCAGGAATCCTGTTATCAACACTGCACCGTGTTTACCCCGCCCCCTTCTCTCTCTCTCTCTCTCTCTCTCTCTCTCTCTCTCTCTCTCTCTCTCTGCCGGCCGAGTACTTAGTACAAAGCACGAACTCCGTAGCTTTAGCGACAATAAATTTTAGCACGCGAAGCAAACGGGTTGGCTCCTGGTCTTTTCGACTTAGAAATGAAAGGAAGGGCTCTCTCTCTCTCTCTCTCTCTCTCTCTCTATATATATATATATATATATATATATATATATATATATATATATATATATATATATATATATATATATATATATTTCACTCACATACAGTTCTCAACCGACTCCAACTCAAAGACCGAACCTTAGCTTTTTATACAACATCGAGTTTGAAAATGGAGGTTGAGGCAGTCACTGCAGCCTGTCGCTGGCATGAAAACCAGCTATACACACATGTGGTAATTGTAATGACCCATAGAGCGTGTTCAGAAAGGTGCAGACAGGTGTGCACTGTGAAGAGTGTGTCAAGCATAGCTTCGTCGCGTGGTCAGCGTCCTTTGAATATTTACTCCAGGGGACGCTGGTGTGCTGGGAAATGAAAAGGCAGATAAACTGGCGGATTGTGCACAAAATGCTGGCGAACTAATGCATGGCAAGCTAGATGTTGTTAAGGACACTGCGGGGTAAAGTAAACACTGCGAAGGCACAAAGGAATCACCACGGTCTGAGAATGGTGGTGCCCGGAGTGAGCAAGGGATCTGGCCGACGCTAAATACTCTAAGAAATTCGAGACGGATATACATTCAGATTGCTACTGGATTAACGGAGCTGGAACTCTGGGCTAACTGCTGAAGATGGGGGCAGAATGTTTATGGGATTGTCCCGAGTGCTGTGATGTCGATTAACAATTTTTTTTCTCTTTTAAAATCCAGGATTTAATAGGCACAGCTTCTATTCATCATTTCTCAATTGAACCTTCAACAGTTCCATCTACGAAAAATTTACTAATTACCAACAGCTTTTAAGAACGCTATGCAACCTGCCATACACATGCAGTTTATTACCGGACTCCAACTCAATAACCAGAAAGCGGGTACACTAGGTACAATATATGTACGTAGTTTCCCTACAACAGAGCTTTCTAAACCTTTGATATTAGTGACACACTGCTTGGACAATCATAATTTCGCGAAACACTAAGGTACTTTTCAGCTTTTTAACCCAATCTCGTCGGCTGCGGGATTTGGCAGGGAATTTCTAGGGCGTTTTCCTCAAGAGGTCCTATTGTACAGGGAGGTTAGGGTTGGGTCCCTCATCGTCTTCTTTTTTCGTCAGCCCGAAATAAATATCTATACCTGCAGTGTCGTCTCTAGTATGAACTTTAATGTATTCTATAATTTACTCAGCAACCCGTATAGTTCGGCTTGAACCGATGTTTCTCTTGGGCAGACCTTACTTAGGCAGGGCGATGCGAATTGGGAACATTTTGGGGCATGCCCTGAAAAGGACCAACTTGGGGTGACGACGACGGAGGGCCCTAAATAGGAGCGACAGTCTCCATCCATGCTTTCTCGTCGGTTAGTGTTAGGGTTAGATGCAGGAATGCTGACTGGTCAAGCAAATTTACAGCGAAGATCAAGTCAGGAAGTAAAAATACCTCTTTGCAACAGGGCAAACATGGATGGCGATGAACGAACGAAACTAACACACTGGAAATGACGATGCAATAAACGAGGAACAAGCTAAAAACAACCAACACATAATACGCCAAGATCACAGCAGTTTTAGCGTTGTAGAGTTACTGCAAAGTTAACACCGACTAGCACTAATCCTAACACCCCCCCCCCCTCCTCCCCACCCATACTATAGGACCTTCCAGAGCACTCCATAGGAACTCCGTAACAAATCTGGCAGCCGAAGAGATAAAAAGCTGGGGGGGGGGGGGGGAACCACACTAATTCAGTCTACCAGCAAACTAGAGTGTAAACTAACTCCTTTGAAAGACATGGACCCACCTTTACCTACAACTGACATACTAACGTGTCGCGATACACACTCTGAACAGCTCTGCTCTACAGCAGCCCCCACCTGCGGAAAGCTTACCAATTACCTACGGGATTTAAGAGCACCATCAAACATGCCGTACACATGCAGCCGTGCCTCATATGTGATCAATATATTCCCTGGCAGCCCAACCGTGATTGAGAATCCATTAACTTAACGGCCACACGTGGTGTGAATAGTAATCCCCCATGTGGCTGTCGTTATTTCATATAGGAATCAGGCTGTCGATGGCCGCAGGGACCCGCGGACCCAAGTCGACTCAAATTTTATGATTTAATTACAACTGCTGGTTGCTTGTGAAGTAGGTGATCAAAGGAAGAATTCATTACTGCACTAAGGGCGCAGTCGATGGAGTCGTGGCAGAAGTGATGGAAGGAAAGTTGATGTCGGTCACAGAACTTTCCAGGCATGGCACTTCGGGTCTATGGAGGTTTTCGGCCAGAATTACTTACTGTACTGACAGTGAGGTACATAACAGTGATGCAGATGTTTTCCGATCCAAAAGTGAAGCAGATGTTTCACTGAACTAACGGTGAGCAGATGTTTCACTGAACTAACGGTGAGGTACATATTCTCACCGAGCTAACAGTGAAGTAGAAGATATACTGAACTATCGGTGAAGTAGATGCTTCACCGAACTTATGGTAAAGTAGACGTATACTTGTTTTATAGACTATATATAGCAAGGCATGTGACTGTGTGCAACATCATAAACTGTGGCATATAATGAGAGGCATGTAATTTCCAAAACATTTCTTACAAACTTTTACTATAACAACAAGCAGCAGTCAGAGTAGGCGATGAAACATCAGAGTTGTCTGAAGTGCAGAAAGGAGTGAGACAGGGCTGAATTCTTTCTCCGTCCCCTTTTAACATATATACTGAAAATGTTACTAGAAACGCAATTAGCGATGAGGCATGCGAGAGCTTTGATCCACTAAAAATTTAAGGTAATCCTATCTCAGAATTCAAATATGCAGATGACACAATTTTCCTTTCCAATAATTCTGGAGGTCAAAAAGCACAGCGAAGAAGTTAATCTTTCTCTGAATTTGGTGAATGTCCTCAGTAAATACAGCACACAAAACACGTATCACAAAAACAATAAAGAAATAGAAAATTCACCGATTTAGAACACTTGGTCACTTTAGTGAATAACGGTAGAGACTGCTCGAAAGAAATCACATTAAGACTTGCATTAGCAGTGCAGAGATTAAACAGCAGGAAGAACCTATGGCAAAGACCCTGTAAATTAGTGAAAGTAAAAGTCTTGAGATCATGCATTTTGTCTGTGGCAACTTACGGTTGTGAGTCCTGGACTCTTTCACTGGTGCTTTTGAATTAAAATGTTACCGAAAAATTCTCAGAATGCCAAAGACAAAGAAAATGAAAAACATCGACATTCTACACCAGTGAAACATCAAGGAGAACTGGCTCATAATCAGCGTCCTGTCCCAAAAGTTGAAGTATTCTGGCCACATCAAACGTCAAGCTGGCTTGGACAAATCGGTGATGGAGGGTGCAGTTTGTGGAAAGTGAGGTAGAGGTCGACCTCCGCGAAGATGGATAGAAGACAATCAAGATGCATTGACATTGAAAGCACATGGGGCTGGACAGCTGGCTAGGGAAAGGGTAGGAATGCGTGAGGAGAGCGACGATCTGTAAAGGACATGCTGACTGATGTTGATGGGATTTTACACCAAATGGAAAAGTTGATGTTTTACTGAAAAAAAGGTAAAGTAGATGTTTACTTAACTGACGGTTAAATAGACGTTTCATGGAACTTCGGTTAAGTAGATATCAGGTCGGCCCACCTTCCAAGACTGTATAGGAAGTAATGGACCGACACAATCGAAGGACCTCTCTACCGATGATCGGTTGACAACTGCTGCGCATGCTCCATGTGGAGTAGTTCTTCTTACTTATTGTACCGAACGGAGAAGTAGATGTTTAACTGAACTGAGGGTAAAACATACAAGTTTACAGTGAAATAAAATGATAACAATGTGTTTGTGAGGGCAGCAAAATGGATGCATCAAATGGTTTTCAGCCAGGGACTGGCCAGCTGGTGCTGCAGAATCAGAAGTTTAACAAATGATTTATGAAAATTCTAGACCAGGTGATGTGACTGTATACACGGATGGCTCTGCTCTACTATGAAGCAGGTGGTCTCTCGGAACTAAACAGGCTGCAGAACCAACCACGTAACAAACAAAAGAAGTAAATGTGAAATTCGCTTTTATAGGCCAGCTTCTGAATTGAGTGTATGGTGCGGCACTGTGAGCTGTAAATTACATAGTGAATGCTTTTTGTCTGTAGTCCCAGCAAGGAGCGCTATAAACTGCATATTTAGAAATTGGTGAGGGACTGCTAGCAGAACCTATCACATATTTGGGGGAAAAGGGGGGGGGGGGCAGATTGTTGTTTTACTAGGCAATTTTAAGTTTAGTAGTGACACTGCGTACTTAATGGTCAGCTTTCGAAACAAATGTCGAAATCAACGTAAAGCGGACTGCTGCCAAACAGCCAGCAACTGGAATCGAACCAGGTATCTCGGAATTACGCAACGTATTCGCTGGAGTTCCGACTGGTAGCTTGGCATAATTATATACCAGAATCTGCAGTCGAACGCTAGAAAGATCTAAACCACATACTTTTCTCACATTCTTCTTCTTCCACTTCTTCTGTATCACCTGCACTGGGCGACTGTCATGTTATGTTGTGGTTTACAGCTAGGCTGTGATATCTGCCACTTTATGCCCCACACATCTGACACAAACCCTTAATCAGTCGCTGTGTAGGCAGTGGGTTTTCTCCCTCAAAAATAAAGCTCCTGGATTGCTTGCATACTGTTATCACCAACTCGAAACAACAACATGATTCGAATCAGCACAACAGCAGGCAGTCGAACCCTGCTAGCCTCTGAGCAATCCAGCCGCTGAAAACAATTTAATGAAAACTACGGCTGGAAACCATTCTGTCAACTCCCAATTGCCGGCGTTATGCAAACGAGCGTTTTTACTGTCGTAAATTCGGTAATGGTTGTATCTCCTCATAACACCAGTGAAAATTGGATCAGGAAAGCGAAAACAGAAAACAGGGTATACCGTAATCTACCCATTAAACTGATCATGTTTACAGCAATTTTTATATTATAGCCACATGGAGGAATAGGCATGTCTTTCACGCTAACTTCAATCCTTCAGTGCTATTTCTATTCTCTCAATCCTTTAGCTCTATTTCTATTATTTCGCTCCTTCAGCTTTGTTTCTATTATCTCGATCCTTGAACTCTATTTCTATTATCTCGATCCTTGAGCTCTATTTCTATTATCTCGATCCTTGAGCTCTATTTCTATTATCTCGATCCTTGAGCTCTATTTCTATTATCTCGATCCTTGAGCTCTATTTCTATTATCTCGATCCTTGAGCTCTATTTCTATTATCTCGATCCTTGAGCTCTATTTGTATTATCTCGATCCTTCTGCTCTATTTGTATTATCTCGATCCTTCTGCTCTATTTCTATAATCTCGATCCGTCAGCTCTATTTCATTATGACGGGTAGCCGATATACACGAGGGCTGGCGAAACATATTATGTCATAAATTTGCGCGTGTATGGTCAGCTTATCGTGGCCGCGACTTCCACTAACTACAAACTAAATTTATGTTGGCTTTGGCGCCTCTAGTAATTGCCTTATGCAGGTACTGTGTGGGCGTATTTCTAGATTATGCGCGACTATTGTCTGTTCACCAGTTTTTCAAATGCGACTGCAGAGAAGTTGAAATTAGGTACTCAGATTTCCCCTTCAACAAATACAACACTCGTGGTTAAGAAGAGCGGCTGGGCGAATTATTAGGGACACAGAAACCTCATGCGGTTCGAATCGACTGTAATGTTTGAGATGTTTGTTTTCTTTCTGTCGAAGCAAAAGTAATTTAAAAATTAAAATTAAATTAAAGTATTCTAGCATGCACAGTCTGTGGCAACAGCACTAGCCACCCGGTCCTGAATATTCAGTCTCAAAAACCATTCTGCTTATGAAAATGGTAGATACATACAGTTATCGCAGCATTTGGCAGTTCCGCGATCAATGAAGTTGACAGGGTACTGGTCACTGGTGCAGGGACTCAGTAGCACATACACTGCTCCGTGGCAGTCTTGAAACTTATCCGAACCATTCGACCTGTTGCCTCTTGATGATGTTTCGTACTGCTTCCGTCCCTACTTGTGTCTTAGCATATCTTAGCATGTCTGACCACCCCCCCCACCCCCCCCCCTCACCCCCCAACCTCTTTTCGTAACCTGTCGCAGATACTTCATTTCTGTTTTTTTTTTTATTTCAAAATCCTTGCCTCAAACAAATGACCCCGAGGTGGAGAGGCAAGCGTGCTAGGCAGTGGGAATCAGTAAATACAATAAATAAGTAATGATGAGCACTCACAGAAAGAAACAGAAGTACAGAAGTAGACATTAAACAACATAAAATTGAAAAGCTATAGTTTACTATAACTAAATAAAAAAATTAAAAAAAAAAACACCTAAAAACGGTGTTTAAAATCTAGTCTACGGTAGTGTAAACCCACTTTTGTAGACAACGGACATAACTTATCTCAAACCATATAAACAGTACCATAGATTATAGAAATTCATATCAATCAAGCTCAAGGTCTAACAACAAATACAAGAAGAATTATACATAAATCGGAGCCTAATGCATTGTCTCGAGTCTAAACAAAGCGGACATTTTAAAGACGGGATCTGATTTGTCGGTTTCATTGCGTTTATAATGTGTATAAACAAATATGTCCGAGACAGAATATACAAAGTTGCAGGACACCAGGAGCCTCTCCTGGCAGTGGTGGAAGGTCACAGGCTAGCTTGGTTCGGGCATGTGGTGAAACATGATTCGATTGCAAAGACTGAGTTTCAAAATACACTGCTGAGAGTGGGTGGTGGGGGGGGGGGGGGGGATTGAAGAAAATGAGGACAAAGAAGTACCTGGAATGACAACATCAAGAAATGGACAGGACTAAGTTATCACTAACTCATTCATCAAGCGGAATACAGAGAAAGACAGCGGGTTTTATGTGCTAGAGTTTCCATCGATACACCTCCACGACCCTAATTGGTCAAGGGTCATGTTATGTTAAAATGTATTCTGCTTCTAATGCCTCGAAAGTTCCCCCCGTCTAGGAACTCTGAATGCAAGCGGCCGATAAATCACCCGACCACTTGACCCCTGAAGGTCCGCAGCCTTGAGTGTCTTCGTCAGGTTTTGATTTTTCGCGCCGCTCAGGGAATGGATCGATACTCTGCCCCACGAATAAGCTACGCTGAGCAGATTAGTTCTTTGATTCTCTGATGTGTCTTCGATTTCTATGATGCGTTTCGAATCTCTGATGACATATTAAGGACGGTGCAGTCAATTAGCTATAAGCCTGTTCTGGGGAGGTCGAACGTCTTAGCTGGATTGTTTCATGTATCAAGGTCGTGGCGTCACCCAGATCATCTTCGAGTCATCAAGTACATTTGCCCCATGGGGGAGGGCGTGGGGAAATGGGGAGATATAACCACCGCCCGTTAGTAATCATTTTGTAAAAAGTTACTTAAATATTGCAGATATCGTAGCTTAGCGGTACACTACAATATAATGTAACAATGGTCCATTCAGAGGCGAATGAAGAAGGAGGAGGATGAAGAAGAAGTAGAAGAGGAGGAGGAGGTAGAAGAGGAGCAGAAAGTAGAAGAGGAGGAGGAAGAAGAGGAGGAGGAGGAAGAAGAGAAGGAGGAGGAAGAAGCAGAAGAAGAAAACGAAAAAGACAGTGGAGAAGAACTATTCCGCCAATTATAAAAATTTGGCAGGGAACCTACCAAAAAAGCATCTCACCAACACTCAGGTAAAAGGGACGCAACAACACCACAAATTACAGCCTTAATTGCCCGACCTGGGGAGACAGCACTGCTATTACATATCGGGAAACAAACCCAACGATGATTGAGCGAGGTCATTATTTGTTGTGGGTAATGTCTGGTGATGATGAAGGCACACCAGGTTTGTCTGTCTACGCCATACAGATTTGTCTATGTGCCCATTTACCTATGTGTTTTCTCAGATTTTTTCACAACTGTTCATACTTTTGTACGAACATATCAATTATGTGCGCCTATCTTAGCTAACACAAACTCGTCTTTACCCACATCGGACTATAACATCGGCGACCGGATCGCCCACTGGCTGGCCGATAGACGACTTCGTTGATAGTCAGGACAGTAAGTTGGTCTGTCTTCTATGATGACACCAGCACTTTTTCAGTGCTACTTGGTGACAAGCCATTTTATATGGCAGTAGTTCTCAAACTTTCTAATGCTGCGACCGTTTAAGCGAGTTCTTCATGTTTCAGTGACCCCCAGCCATAACATTATTTTCGTTACTACTTCATAACTTCAATGAATATGTGTTTTTCGATGATCTTAGGCGACCCCTGTGAAAGGGTCGTTCGACTCCCAAAAGGGCTGCGATCCACAGGTTGAGAACCGCTGTTATATGGCTACATAACCTAGTCACAATTATAACCCCCAAAAATCCCCCTAAGGGGACACTGGTTGAACATGATATTCTGTTCGTTTCGCACAGAAAACCAAGCCTGAGACTAAAACCTTACACACCCGGCTGTTCTAGCTGAACAGAGAGGTGGAACGGGCTAGCCTCGGGGATCTGTTCTGTTGGTCTGCCATCCAGACTGACCTATTCGTAAATCTCACGATGGTCAAGCTTTAGGTAGAATCCTGGAGGGGACAAACAGGTTGATCGGTCAGAGGCTTTTAAACTTACCTACCTACTTGTCTATAATAGGGAATTGCCGTGGCGTAGCCGCTAGACGTTTGCGTACAGATCGGAAGGTCGTGGGTTTGTTGGCTGGCGGAGCCGGACTTTTTTCACAAATGACCTTGACTTCCAGGTCGACCCAGCCTTGTGTGGGTACCGGGTGCAGTCCCCGGAAGTAAAGGCGCCGGCGTAATGCTGACCACATCACCCATCTTGTGCCATCTGGTCTAGCCCTATATACCCTCTACGCCTAAAAGGCGTGGAAAAGGGTCCTTTACTTTTGCAATCCTTTTTCGATCCTGGAGAATATATCCATGCGCGTCGTGGAGTATTTCCTTCTGTATAGTATACGAACGGTGGGGACAATGATACATGCAAACGACCTCTTATCCTACTTCCTTCTTCTTCTTCCTCCTCTTCCTCTTTATCTTCTTTCCCTAACGCGAGATCCTACTCTTTTCAATCTGGTGCATCAACTAACTTTCCTCAAACATCTTGCAAGCGAGCGAGCGAGAGAGAGAGAGAGAGAGAGAGAGAGAGAGAGAGAGAGAGAGAGAGAGAGAGAGAAACGGAGAGAGACGGAGAGAGAGAGAAAGAGAGAGGAGGCTTGGAAAGGGAGAAATTGAGAGAGAAAGAAGCCTTGGACAGAGAGAGAAAGAGAGAGAGAGAGAGAGAGAAAGAGAGAGAGAGAGACGGGCGCTTGGAAAGAGAGAGCGAGAGAGAGAGACGGGGGCTTGGAAATAGAGAGCGAGAGAGAGAGAGACGATGGGGGCTTGGAAAGAGAGATTGAGAGAGGGGAGCCTTGGAAAGAGAGAGAGAGACGGGGGGAGGCCTTGGAAAGAGTGAGAGAGACGGGGGAGCCTTGGAAAGAGAGAGAGAGAGACGGGGGGGGGGCTTGGAAAGAGAGAGATTGAGAGAGAGGACCCTTGGAAAGAGAGAGAGACAGACAAACAGACAGAGAGAGGGGGGGGGGCTTGGAAAGAGAGAGATTGAAAGACAGGAGCCTTGGAAAGAGAGAGAGAGAGAGAGAGAGAGAGAGAGAGAGAGAGACGAGGAAGTTGGGGGGGGGGGTTTGGAAGAAGAGAGAGATTGAGAGAGAGGAGCCTTGGAAAGAGAGAGAGGGGCCTTGGAAAGAGAGAGAGAGAAAGAAGGGGGGGGGGGCTTGGAAGAAGAGAGATTGAGAGAGAGAAAGAAGAAGGAAAGAGAGAGAGAGAGAGAGAGAGAGAGAGAGAGAAGGAGAGAGAGAAGAGAGGGGGAAGAAGAAAGAGAGAGAGAGTGGGGTGGGGGGCTTGGAAAGAGAGAGATTGAGAGAGATAAGCCTTGGAAAAGAGAAGGAGAAGGGGAAAGGAGAAAAGAGAGAGAGGAAAGAAGGAGAAGAGAGAAGAGAGAGGGAGGGGGGGGGAAAGTTAGGGGAAGAAGTTTTTGGACGATGGTCAAGGCACATCAAGAAATGCGAACTTTTAATTAATCAGACTGGAACTGGCACCATTAGGTTCGGAACGCTTCGTTGGCCACTGAAGGTGACAACAGAGTTAGTGTGGGAAATTCCCGAGTGTAATAATGTCAATTACTGATTCTCTTCTCCTCCTCCTTGGCGTTCACCGGATGTAAACTGCAGTGGAAAGTTCTGGTTACTCGTCCACTTCTGAAGGTTGGTTTTGTTCTAGAACTTGCGAATTCCTTTTACATGACTATCTTTTATGTATGCAGGCCGATGTTGCCTCGCCTCTCAGGCGCATATTCTCCAATTTCGAAAGAAACTCCCATATTTAGTGTCGCCAAGCAGTGGGTCCCCTCACCCCCTCCCCCCTAAAAAATTAACAATGGAAACTTACACACACACACACACACACACACACACACACACACACACACACACACACACACACACACACACACACTCACGTACACTCACACACGCTGGTTGGAGTCGCCGAGGAAATCTCGTCTGATAGGAATCAGTTTCAAGTTTGTGCCAGGACACTCGGGGGTAAAAGGGAATGATATAACGGACTGGCATGAGAGAAAGAAAAGAGGAAGGAGATGAAAGTAGGTACGTGACAAGCAATGGAAGGAGGCCGACCGAGAGAATGCTCTCAACGAGGCAAGACGAGAAGATGATTCAGGAGACGACGTTGAATCGGCAACGCTCAAAAGACTACAGGAACTTCAGGTCAAAAGATGTGTCGCCAAACATGAACACTATACAGGTAGCCGAAGGAGAATAGTAAACCAACACTTAACTGGCGTTATCAGTCGCCACACGCTGAGGGATATACTGAAGGTGGGATCCAAAGGTTTATGGACTTGTCCGTTGTGCAAAGAGGATAGCTTACATGCTCGCATGGTCAACAGACTAACATCCACAAATCTAACCACGACGACATACAAGGAACAAACAACGTTCTGTGATTGGAATCAACACAGGAAACCCCAACTGAGACGCGCCGTGCCGTCCATGACAGCCCGCCCCGCCTCCTTGGCCAAACAGGCAGATTGGCATTGAGATCACATCGATTGATAATTATCCCTGATTGATTGACTTGCTGGTGTACAAAAGGCGAAGAATATGACGCCCAGTAATGGAAGGAGGGAGAGGGAGGGAGAGAGAGAGAGAGGAGGAGGATGAGGCAGAGAGGAGGATGGGAGAGAAAGAGTGGAGAAGGGTGAGGATGGGCAAGCCAGGATGGTGGATGTCTAAGTGAATATTGGGGGGGGGGGAGATGAGGGGAAAAGGGGGGATGACGGGGGGGGAAGGGGGGGGGGGTCTTCGTGGTCAAGCCAGGTTTTCTTTTCGCTCTAAAGGTCGTGGGTTCGTTTTTTACGGAGATCCATGGGGATCGTCGTCAGAGCTACGGAGCTCCTGCTCTGTGTGACGCTCTCGGCAGGCAGCTAGCTTTTCTGCAGAGAGAGACTGAGACAGATGGTTTAAAACCCGTTGCAATGAAGTCAACTCTATCATCTTCACCTTTAAGTGAATATTAGGGTCATCGTGGCCAAGTGGTTAAACTGCCGGTCTGGTGCTCTTAAAGCCCTGGCTAGTTCCTGAAAAGATTCAGTAGACCCGACAACGGTGCTCACAGAGCTTTGACTGTTCAAGCGTGTGATGGAGATGTTGTGACGGAACATTCGACTGCCACATTCAAACAAAAGCATACACTGAGTTCACTTCAAACCCTTATTTAGTAGATGAACCGCTTTGTGCTGTCTGATTACACATTGTGCTGTTTGTATATACACACAGACAGACAGACGGACACAAGGACAAACAGACAGACAGACAGATGCAGATATTAGTACGAACAGAGACCGATACAGCAGAGGGAGAAAGAGGGAGACAGAAAGAGATAGGAAGACACAAAGAGAGCAAGAGACAGAGATAGAGACAGAGCGAGACATATAGAGATAACGAGAACGAACAACGAACGAATGAACTTTATTTTCAAAGGGTAACAAATTGGGCACGCAGGCCCGTCTCACATTCGGCCCTTCTAAACACTCATCTTTCAGAGTAACAGAGAGAAAGCGAGACACACAGACAGACAGAAATAGATAGAGGAAGAGAGAGAGAGAGAGAGAGAGAGAGAGAGAGAGAGAGCGAGAGAGAGAGAGAGAGAGCGAGCGAGAGAGAGAGCGAGAGAGAGAGAGAGCGAGAGAGAGTATGTGTGTATATATATATCTGAAGATTAAGGAAAACTGGCTAGAAAACAGCATCTCGTCTCGCGAAGTCATCGCATTAGAAACAACTGAACAGTAAATTTGCAATTTTCTCTCTCTCTCTCCCCCCCCCCCCCCCCTTTTCCCCCTCAAGTATTCAAACCGCTTTAAGGGTAGGTGTGTCGCGAAGATTTTTTTTTTTTGGGCACGACAACGGTGCCGCGGCGAAAAAAGTTTGAGAACCCCTGCATGACGTGATGCTGACGATGAGTTCAGCTTTGACCATGAGCAAAGACGCCATTAAGACCGGGACTGTTTGGGAACTTTGTGGGGCATCTGTTATACTGAGTTTATGTGACAATCAAGTGTCTGCTGAGCTGTTGAAAGTAGCTGGTATATTGAGTTTTACGGGTTGAGGTAACTGTGGAATGTCTGAATTGTAGCCGAGAGCTGCTATATTAGTTCTAGGTAACGGCGAGATGTATGCGCTGATGAACGAGACACATAAACAACACTTTGTTTTCTTGAAATAAACAGCTCGTTTAAATCTGTTACTGTCTGGCTCTTAAACAATGTCTGTCAACAAGTTTGGCTGAATATGGGACCGATTCTCTAAGTAATGACACAAATGGGGGGAAATAAAGGAGATCATAGTCTATATACTGTACACAATGACGGTTAATGAAGGTTAGATATATTGTTTCTCTTCTTATCTTCTGCATTTTTGTCAATGAGTTACTCTGGTGTGAGCATATGTGTATGCATATGTGTGTGTGTGTGGAAGTTTTGTGGGGTTTGGCAGGGGGGATGAAAAGAAACGTGTATGAGAGAGAGAGAGAGAGAGAGAGAGAGAGAGAGAGAGAGAGAGAGAGAGAGAGAGAGAGAGAGAATCGGCGACAGAAAGAAAGAGAGAAATAAAGAGAATGGTGGGTAGGGTGGATTTACTATATTATATAAGATAGACATACGGACGGACAGACAGACAGACAGACAGACAGACAGACAGACAGACAGACAGACAGACAGACAGACAGACAGACAGACAGACAGACAGACAGACAGACAGACAGACAGACAGACAGACAGACAGACAGACAGACGCACATATTGAGAGGAAGATATCGGAATAGAGAAAGATACAGCAGAGAGAGAAAGAGGGAGACAGAAGGAGTTAGGGGGAGAGAGAGAGACAGAGAGAGCGACACAGAGAGAGAGAGAGGGGGGGGCAGAGAAAGTTAAGAGCGACAGAGAGAGAGAGAGCGACAGAGAGAGAGGCAGAGAAAGTGAGAGCGACAGAGAGAGCGACAGAGAGAGAGACAGGCTAAAACAAAGAGAGAGACAGAGAGAGAGAGAGAGAGAGAGAGAGAGAGAGAGAGAGAGAGAGTGACAGAAAAAGAGACAACGCGAAACATAGAGAGATAACAAGAGGGAAAGAGATACAGAGATAGAGAAAGAGAGCGAGACACAGAGAGAGAAATAGAGAGAAAAATATATAAATGTATATGTGTGTGTAAATATAGAGAGAGAGAGAGAGAGAGAGAGAGAGAGAGAGAGAGAGCGAGAGGGAGAGCGAGAGAGTCAAAGTACCTATTGTGTACTAGTGTCTAAACGTCAAACACATCCCTTTCATTCGTCCCCCTGCCTCATTCTCTGTAAACACAAACATGTAACCCCCTGACCTATCTCCAAGGATATGTCTAGTTTCCACAGGTGCTGCGACGGAGACTTCTTGTCTGCTACCTTCAACACACATCAAACATTCAAACTTTTCCTTTGCTAGAAAACAAAACAAAACGAAAACCAATTCGTCACGTTCAACCAGCATTCATGAAGGGGGAGCTTTAGGTTATAAGTGTGACTATATCAGGTGCGCCACATAAAACTGGTTTAGCACTGCACGCCAATAAGAAGCCCCGAGAAGGAAGCCGGCAGTGTTGACGCGATCAAAGGAGACAGATCCAAACATTTTCAAGACCAGCGACGAAGTCGTCTTCCAGCGAGCTAATGGCGACGCAGTCGCCGATTACATGATTTTTACGACTGACCTCGGTTCAACCGAGCCTAAAATCTTCATCACCATGGGCCGAGCCAGTGAGCATAGGCTGTCATGTTTCGTTATCTCAACGCGATCACGAGAATCACGGATCAGTTCAATGTTCTGTCCTGAAAACAAGGAAAAATCCTTTTCTATATTTGTGCAATGTCGCGAAAAAAAAAAGTTCTTCGTGTTTTAATTTTATTCTGCTATTTATACCCACATATATAGTCCGTAGCTTAGATGTTGCCAGTCCGACTCGTAATTCCAACGTACCGCGATCGAAACCCGCTGCTGGCTGCGTGGATTTGTATCATGGTATGGAGCGTCGCAGGTCGACCCAGCCTAAACTGGGTACCAGGATGTCTGTCCTGGGAACGCAAAGACGGCCGGCCACATTACTCAACCAGTGCCGTGTGGTCTGGAAAAAAAAAAAACAGGTGCTCTTCTCATATATCCCATGTGTCTAAAGGCGCGAAAAGGGATCTTTACTTTACTATCTCCACATCTGAATGTTCTTCGCAACTTATTTTTAATTCTTTTGGTTGTTCCGAAAGGCAGAGCCAGTGACCGGCATTTAAACCACGCCAGGATCGCACGACGAGAGACAGAACATCTGGTGACACAAAGTGCCGCCATTCGGATGACAATCACCCGGGCACAAGTCCCTAAAACCCCGTTCAACAGTTTGGTCATTCAAGGGCCCCTGACGAGAGCCGTACAGAGGCTTAAGATATTGCAGATATCTCTACACTAAGTCAGCAGCGATACAAAGAATATATTCGTGATGGCCGAATGTGTGGTACATACACGTTCTTTGAAGAAAAAAAACTGGGGGGGGGGGGGGTGGTGTCCAACAGGCTTAAGCCTCAAGTATGTAATAATAATAGTGTCATAAATGGCAAATGATTATAATATAATATTCAAAATAATGCTCATGTATAAACGAATAAACCAACACAATTAGTTCGACGTTAGTCCCCCCAGACCCTGCCCATATACACACTAGCTTACTTCTGATTAGTAGTTCCTGAGCCCCGTGACCTTCGCACACGGTTATGGAGGTATTCCGTAATGCCGTTAAAATCTCGTGTTGTGTATCTCAGCAAGTGGCGCTTTTAACACTCCAAAAACATGGAGAAACTAGGTCTAACACAACCCCACTAGAGAGTGCTGCAACCTATGTCAGAGGCATTCTCTTTCTCGGAATGAAAACGTAAATGCAAGGCATCGCAGAAACCTAACAACAGAGCAGGACACACCCGTAAACTACAGGAAAGTCGATTAGCCCAACAAACTTGTGAATGACCTACTCTTATGTGGGGATACAAACGTCGAGCTAACCACCAACACTGTACCCAGAAACTCACATGTGTATCTTTTTTCTTGTTGCTGCCTCTCACACATAATCTAAACAGCGGGAAGTAGAGAAGGGGTAAGAGAGAGGAAGGAAAGAAGCACAAGCTGTATAAATTTTTTTTTTAAAGAAGTTGAGGTGACCGCTTAAAACATTTCGGAGTGGTTGGGGGCGGGGGGGGGGGGGGTTTAAAGGTAAAGGTTCCTAAGCTCCCAGTTTCCGGCGGTCCTAATCAAAGTGCCACGAAAGTGATTGAAGTCATAATGAAACTACAAGTCATTTCATAGCGTATATTTGTGTGTGTGTGTGTGTGTGTGTGTGTGTGTGTGTGTGTGTGTGTGCGTGCGTTGTCTTTGTTTGCTGATAAAGGTTAATCGCCGCAACATCCTTGGTTTATTGTAACTGATTTTGTAAAGCTGACATAAACTATTTGCTACTTTTTTTTTTTTTTTTTTTTGGTCTTATTTGATTTTTCTCTTTCTTCTTCATTTATTTCTTCCTTACCCCCCCCCCTACCCCCCCCCACCCCCCCCCCCCCCCCCCCCCCCCCCCCCCCCCCCCCCCCCCCCCCACCCCCTAAAAAAACCCCCCCCCCCCCCCCCCCCTTTTCCCATTGAAGAAAAAAAATATCTATCGGGCCGAGTGTCGTTTATCCAAGGGGAGGTAAAACAAGCATCGTCGGTGGGTTGTAGTTTTCAGGTTAGGTCCCCTATACTCTGCTAAATATGTACCGTTGTTGTCTAATCTGATACAAACAACATTGTGTTCAAATATGGATGAACCGTGTCAGGTTTAGTGTAGATCATTTCTATCGTTCAGGCTCAAAAGTAGGGTTAGGCCTCGGAACTCAGAAGGGAAGATGTATTTTGTTCAACTACTATCACATGCATACAGCCGCTGTGGTGTAGAGGCTAGACGCTAGCCTGCGGATCGGAAGGTCGTGGGTTCGGGTCCTGACAGAGCCAGAATTAGGCTTCCAAGTAGATATGGCCTTAAGTGGGTACCAGGTGCAGTCCTGGGAAGTAAAGGCGACCGGTGAGATGCTTGACCACATCACCAGGTAAGTGCCGAATAAAATAAAAGTAAAGTCGGGAGATGTGAACCAGCGTCATTGCACACGGTTATACCAGTACGGACAGCTGATAAGAAACTGTCCGCCTGTGTCGCCGTCCGCACGAAACTCGGTAGCTACAGAGACGTCCCTCCATTGTTTCCAGAATATTAACTCTGGTACCTATTGCCTAGACGCTGGGTAAACCCCAGGAACTGTCGGGCTTCGAACACCGGCCGTTGACTGCAGCGAGTCGCAGCTGGACTTTGAGGCAAAGTCTCCTATCGACTGCGCTAACGTGGCACCCTACATCAAGCCGGTCGCCTTTACTTCCGAGAATATTACCTGACACTCATTTTAGACTGGGCTGCTACAGAAGAAAATGGCAATTATAAGAGAAAAAAATTGCCACGATGCGGCTTGGAACACAAGAGTTTTGGGCCGGCACTGTGATACCATATATATATTTTATATACACACACACACACACAATATATATAGGCGTATATGTGTGTGAGAATATATAAAGATAAAGAAGAAATAAAAAGTAGGCCACCGAGCTTCACAATGTAAAAAAAAAACACAAAACGAAAAGTGAACGTTACGGCCACAGAGCCTTCATCAGCACATTAGAATAATCAACAAAATTATGTAGGGTTCGCCATGGCGTAGCGGCTAGACGCTCGCCTGCTGACCGGAAGGCTGTGGGTTCGGATCCTGACGTAGCCGAACTTTTTTTCCCTTTCAAAAATGACCTTGGCTCTCAGGTCGACAGTCCTAAATGGGTACCGGGTACAGTCCTGTGGGTACCATGTACAGTCCTGTGGATACCAGGTACAGTGCTGATCAAAAAGCCCACTGAGTGCCGATTGGTCTATACCAGCGGTTCTTAACCTGTGAGTCGCGATCCTTTTTGTGGGTCGCAAAAGACCGCCGGGTTGCCACAACACGAGGAACTGTATTAAAGGGTCGCCACATTAGGAACGTTGAAAACCACTAGTCTATAACAACATAGGTCAAGCCCTTTATGCCCAATAAGCTCGCAATCGCAGAAAATGGCCCTTTATATATTATATATATATATATATATATATATATATATATATATATATATATATATATATATATATATATATATATATATATATATATATATATATATATATATATATATATATAATGTTAAGCATGCTTCATTATTATCCCCAAACTGCCAGAAAAAAAAACTGGTAATGCACGTCATAGAAGGCTATCTCGGTGAATTTTTGTTAATTTTGTTGTGTACATAATAGAAAAACACGCACACAAACACACGATTATACAGGCGTATTTTCAACCTTGCATAAATGTCAATGAGCGACTTAACCCCAGGTTTATGTGACAGGAGGGGATTTAGCGGGTTTTGTCACCCATCCATCACATCACAAACACAGGAGGGGGCGTGGCTGGGTGGGAAATCGGGCATTCGGGGCAGAAGGGGAGGTAATGTTGTGAGGTAGGGCTGGTGTGGGGAGTATAACACAGGGAGGTTAAACAAAAAAAGGGGGGGGGGGGATATAAGAAATTACATTAAAATATGGAGGATTAGCAAACTTATAAGAAGCAAAGGGTAAGGAGAAAAAAAGAGGATGATAATAATATTTTTTAATGATAAAATTTAAGTGGAAGGAAAGAAAACAAAAAGGCAGAGAAGAAGAAGAATGAAATATGGATGGCGATAGAATGAAAAGAATATGAAGAGGAAAAGCATGAAAAGAAGGAGAAAAAGAAACATGAAAAGAAGAAGAAGAAGAATGAAGAAGAAGAAGAAGAAGAAGAAGAAGAAGAAGAAGAAGAAGAAGAAGAAGAAGAAGAAGAAAGAAGAAGAAGAAGAAGAAGAAGAAGAAGAAGAAGAAGAAGAAGAAGAAGAAGAAGAAGAAGAAGAAGAAGAAGAAGAAGAAGAAAGAAGAAAGAAGAAGAAAGAAGAAGAAGAAGAAAGAAAAAGAAAAGAAGAAGAAGAAGAAGAAGAAGAGAAGAAGAAGAAGAAGAAGAAGAAGAAGAAGAAGAAAAGAAGAAGAAAAGAAGAAGAAGAAGAAGAAGAAGAAGAAGAAGAAGAAGAAGAAGAAGAAGAAGAAGAAGAAGAAGAAGAAGAAGAAGAAGAAGAAGAAGAAGAAGAAGAAGAAGAAGAAGAAGAAGAAGAAGAAGAAGAAGAAGAAGAAGAAGAAAGAAGAAGAAGAAGAAGAAGAAGAAGAAGAAGAAGAAGAAGAAGAAGAAGAAGAAGAAGAAGAAGAAGAAGAAGAAGAAGAAGAAGAAGAAGAAGAAGAAGAAGAAGAAGAAGAAGAAGAAAAAGAAGAAGAAGAAAAAGAAGAAGAAGAAAAAGAAGAAGAAGAAAAAGAAGAAGAAGAAAAAGAAGAAGAAGCAGCAGCAGCAGCAGCAGCAGCAGCAGAAGAAGCAGCAGCAGCAGCAGCAGCAGAAGCAGAAGAAGAAGAAGAAGAAGAAGAAGAAGAAGCAGCAGCAGCAGCAGCAGCAGCAGCAGCAGCAGCAGAAGAAGAAGAAGAAGAAGAAGAAGAAGAAGAAGAAGAAGAAGAAGAAGAAGAAGAAGAAGAAGAAGAAAAAGAAGAAGAAGAAGAAGAAGAAGGCTCAAATGAAACAAAATGTTTCAAACACTGTATAGCATTATCCTAACATCACCCTGTCCCAATAACTGATATAAATATTCATCCATTCACAGATTCAGTATCTGTGTTCTGATGTGACTGGCGAGTTGCGGCCATGTCTGCGACATCATGGGCGACGCGCTGACAATGCACGGCGAGCGATCCCCTGACTCCGCGACTCAGCCGCACACGACGGGTTTGGGAATCGCTGTCGCTGGACCACCCAGCCCACTGGACTTCGCTGGCGAGCTTATTGACAACTGCTCTGAGCTGGTGCAATCATTGACCGGTCAACTACCACAAGACGCGGATTGTAACGGCAGCAGCGTCGCCTTTCAGAACGAGAGTTCCTTCTATGACCTCTTGCTCAACCACGGCGATATCAAAATGCGGGATGATCTTCTCCGCTACATGACTCCGGTTGTTATCATCACTGGTAACTTGAGTAATCTCATGGCCTTATTTGTTCTTCGGCGGAAAAAGCTGCGAAGGAACTCTGTGTGTTTTTACATGTGTGCTTACGCTATTGCCAATCTGTTGACGCTCAACTTAATGCTGGGGGTGGGCTGGGTATGTTTCGCCTTCAACAAGATATATGTCTCCAACCTGACAGATTGGAGCTGTAGATTGTGGAGTTTTATTACTAATGTGATTACCTACAGCGGGATCTGGTTTGTCGTGGCAATGAACATAGACCGCCTGTTGTACACACTGTCCCGGTCGGGGGGTCAGGGCAACTGTTCCGTGTTCTCAGCAAAGGCTGCAGTAACAGCGATTGTGATAGGTCTTGTTGTGGTCAGCATTCACGCCATGTGGACGTTTGAGCTGCAGCCGCACGGCTGCTACGTTCCGTTCCAGCAGGGAGATATCCATATCCTCATCTGGCCATGGTGGTCAGCCACTGTGTATACATACCTGCCTTTATTTCTCATCATTTCTCTTAACATCGTGCACATAACCGCCCTGGCGCTGAAGTACTGCCACGAGCTGCAAAGCTCTTCACCGCAAGCCGATGGCGGGAAAGATTCCTTTGTGGTGACGGTCATCGTTGTGTCCATGTCGTTCTTTCTTCTGGCCGTCCCCGCCACGGTGGCAAACATCCTGGACATTCACATGCCGTCTTCCTGGCTCAGCGTGGACCTCGTCGCCCGTATGGAGCTGACCAAGAAGATCACCGAAATACTATCCAGCCTTAACCAGGTGGTGTTTGGGGCTCAGCTTCTTTTGTGTTCCGAGGAGTTCCGGCGCGAGTGTGTGGCACTGCTGAGAGTTATCTTCTGCTGTGTAGGGTCCAAAAGAAACATTAAAATGGTCTCGATACGGCAGCCTTCCAACTCGGAAGACAGCTCACCTGAAAGACAAGTGGATTACGAGTTATGTAACAACAATGACGAGACAATCACGTCTGTGTAACAACGAAGTCCGCCTCCAGCTCTATGCGGCCGGTCCGGCACGGCTTTTCACCACCGGACAGCTACTAGTACAAAACCTGCTGACCAGCGATAGTGGCTAGAATGCACAGACATTCATACAGGGAGGAAATCAAGCAGAAAAAGTAGGCAATAGCTTCTACGGCTAAACATCATATGCTGCCCGCACAGGAAAAACACTGTAGCCCCGTTATGTACAGTGTTAAATATGTACCCCACACGCCTGACAGTGGCTCTAGTTCTAATCAGAAAAATGCCCTCCCAAACACGAGAAAGGGTGAACTCATGCATGCTACATGCAGGGAATACTGTCTTCACACATCAGTATTTCTGTTGTATCTAAGTGGTGGGATAGGGTCAGACGACATAACATAGTTCATATGTCAAACTCCAGGTATACGCCGTTGTACCATGTGCTCCAACGCGCCTGTGGCATGAGAAGCGTCTTTTAGCTGACTTTCACACATACAAGCATCGACAATTATAGACACATGGTGAGATGCGGAACAAACAGATTCTTCAAATTCTGAGATACAGTGCTCCTCAAACTTTGTAAACCCGGGTCCCACCACAACAGAGGAAATTGTGTCGCGGCCCACATGTCAACTTTCTAAATACTGAATAAAAACTAAATGTAGACAGCAGTTTATGAACTACTGCTGCTTAGAGGTTAGACAATCTGATATATGTGGCTGGAGCGATGTTTCTAATAGACGAAGCGATGCAATAACACGCATCCTATTTATTAGTTTGGATAAATTTTGTTTACAGCTGAATGGGGTGTCTGGATGTGTACATGTTCTATTCTCACCCTTGAGGTGTTATTCCTACAGGCTGAAATCCTGGAACAGAAAAAGTACCACTCAGACTCCGTTACATGATTTAACCTGGACTTTTCTGTGGCCCTACAGACGCGGACCAACGGTTGACGGACTCGGCTCCAATACAGGGTGAACACGAACCTTCAAATGAACTAAGCATTCTGTAGACAATATTACCAACAGATACTACAGCATAGCCATTCATGACTGTAAAACATGTCTAACTGTGTAGACCCATAGATTACGCTTAAATGTCGCCTGTTTGTCAGCTCCGTTTGTTCTGAGTACATTCAGGCTCAATCCCGGCCAAAGTGTGTGAGCAGATTCGCTCTGGAGGAAGACTGCTTCTGAAGATCAGAAGCCTCTCGTGCTTGAATGAAAATACGACATGGCATTTTGGTGATATTTTGAATTTTAGTGTTTTGTGTGGACCTGCAAACTGGGTATTCTTATACACACAGACTGTCTCAAGTGTCGTGCAGATAATGGAAGATGAAATACATTTTTTACGACGTTTCGCATAGGAAACAGGGAACATATAACGGTAGTCTCCCCAGGCCCCGCACATATACACACTAGCTCACTTCTGATTGGTAGTTCCTGAGCCCCGCTGATATCGCGTGTTGTATATTTCAGCACACTAGCGCTTTTAACACTCCAAAAACACGGAAAACTGACCCTAACATAAACCCCTTATACAGTGATGCAACCTACGTCACATGCAATCTCTTTCTCGGAATGAAAACGTAATGCAAGACAACGCAGAAAGCAAATACCATAGCAGGACACACCTGTAACCTCCAGGAAAGTCGACCAGCCCAATAAACTTGTGAATTAAAAGTGACCTACTCTATTTGGGGAGATTAACGTGAACCTAATCGGAAATAGAAACAAAAGGCTAAAGAGCCAGTGCACCTATATACCAACTGATGTCAATATTTAGGACATCCAAATACAAGTATGACAGCCAAGAAACAGATTATAAACAGTATACTGATATACATTTCGGCACCAACTTTGTAATGCAAGCCTGTGAATATGAACACTCAAGGAAAACTGTTCAAAACAATATTCTTATCAACGCTATGCTATCAGTGTCAAACACGGACAGTCTTCAGAAGACAGAAGGAAAATATTCAAAACAGGCATAAAATGTTTACGTACTATGTTAGGTAAAACAAGAAAATATGGACTTAAAAACAATGATATACGGACGAGAGTCGGCACAGAACCAATAGTGAACTTTATAGGTAGACTAAAAATAAAATGGTTTGGCCATGTAAAAAAATTGGCATTAGACATGGCACAACAAAGTGGGCTATTTTATACACATACAGCGATAACAGAGCTCGAGATAGACGACGCAGAATATGGACCGCAGATGTATCAGAGACACTGAAAAGTGCTTTATACGAAGCGAGCAGAAGGGCCCATTCCAGAGATCTCCTCCTGCCAGGCATTCAAGGAGTAGAGAAAAGACGAAGAAGAAGACTGATACAAACACTGTGCTACACATGCAAAAGTGCAATATTTTCAAAGGCTAATCTAGGTGAACTTAACCCCATCTGATGAGTTGCCAGAGGAGACCGAGTTAAAAATGAAAACACTAGACAGATTGTGTGAGCAACTCCTTACACCAAATTAAATCAGAAGCAGAAAATCTAATTCCTATTCATGTCATGTGCTGATGAAGGCTATCTAGACGCAACGCTCACTTGCAGTTTGTGATTAACGTAAAGCAGGCTAGTTCTACTTTGCGTCTGGATCGATATCTTTTCAGAATGTGAAATGGTTCACTCATTTCATTGGAATACAGCAACAACAACCAACACAGGCGCTTTATCTAAAATGATATGACATGAAATCAAGAGGGCGTGTAAAGAGATTGTGGACTGATAACATTAAAGACATTATACATCCACAAGGAATAAAAATAGTCAGTGATGTCCATCAATCAATAGACCGCACAAGATCGATGTCACAAATGCCATGCAAGATACACACATCAGCCCAGATGATTAGGCGACAGGCACAAATCCGTTTGCGCTCTTGCTAAGGGGATCCAACAGTACAGCCTACAGATGTGAGACATGAATATCTCAAAGACGATTTGTTAATCAACACTAAACGGGCGTCAACACTCGTTTTACGCCTACGGTCTGATTATCAAGCAAACGCATTCCAACTTCATAGCAAACTAGCCACACCCTGGCTGCTCTGTTCTTGTGCCAACGAAAATCGCACACGATGCCCATCACTGTCCCTTGTAAAAATAAAACTGCAGTTTTAGTAAATCCAACAGCATAGTCGAGCCTTAAATGTATAAAACACCCATCAGAATTGCCAACACAGAGCAGTCCGAGACAAGAAATACAGTTCACCGTCGATGAAAGCAGCAGTTACATCAGATCATTAGTTGTCAACGCAATTTATTGCATAGGGCACCACAAAATTCTCTGGAAACAGCTTACTCGCCGTTTTCTAAATCTGCAGTTCGACCATTAACCACGTTGGGGACAGTCTACAAACACTCCAAATGAAATCCACCGCTCACAGTGTCAGGTCCTGCCGTCAACTCCGTAGTTGGGCTTCGGGACTATATTCTTTTAGTCTACATATGGAGGAAAATGCAACAGCTTTGTTTTCTGAAGGCTGTGTGTGCAAACTACAGAACATGTCCTGCAAGAATCTCTATTGTACAGCCCATTAAGAAAAGAATACTGGACCATCGGTCAACACTATACTCTAAATTGTATAGAACTAAAATGTAACTCCTAAAAACAGTCAATTTTATCACAAGCATTCGATTGTCAGTGTACATCAGAAAGCAGTCACCAGAAAAAAGAAGAAGCTTTACTGAAGCTGAATCTGAAATACAATCACTCACTGTGACAGTATGCATCCATGCCCCATGTAGGCGCATAAACGTAGTGACGGCAACAGCCGTGTTCATGACTTTGGTACAGTTACAACTAGACACCAGTAGCGTATTTTGACCAGCTGACTTTTGTTTGAATGGTAACCGATGAGATGGTTTCGTCCCTCCAACAAGGACGCCGTAGTGTCAACTACCATCGATGGCCCCGTTGAAAATATACAATAAACACATGGCAATAGAATGACAATGCAAACAAATGGGACAGCATCTTCTTTCTGACGTTTAACGGCTAGATACTCCGACGGGAAGTTATAGTTGTTCGTCCAATTCTGGATTTTAGTCTTGTTCCAATACGTGAGTTGTGCGTGTCCATCCGTGTTACTGATGTGGCTATTTTGAAAGCAGACTGTTGGTTCCTTGCCTCTTAGAAGCACTCTGACTTATAACATGTTTTCCGTGTCTCAGCGGATTTCATAACCATGCACTGAAGTTCTCTTTTTAAAGTTTCTGTTGATATGATTGAGATTATTTCAGAAATATTATTGTCTCTGTTTGCCATTCTGAACACTATTGTTGTTATTACTGTTATTATTATTATTACTACGAAGCAGCGGTGGTAAAGCGGCTAGACGCTAGCCTAGGGATCAAAAGGCGTGGGTTCATGTACTGACAGAGCTAGACTTTTTCCAAAAACTATCTTGGCTGGCAGGTCGACCCAGCCTTAAATGTGTACCAGGTAAAGTCCTGGGAAGTAAAAGCGACCGACGTCACGTTTACACATTACATAAAAAGTGCCGATTGATCTATAAAGTATAGCTCTAGCCCTATATGCCCAATACACCTTAAGGTGTGAAAAAGGGTTCTTTACTTAGGTATCTCTTGAGGGTACCTCGACTTTTTTTTTTTAAACCCCAGAACATTTGTAAGGGAACTGAAGACTTGCCCACTCCCATACACCGAATGTTTCCTGAGAGTCGGCGCCATTAGCTAACTAACATTGCGGATCTCATCAACCAAGCTGCTGGTCCTGATGCTGATAGCTCCAGACACAAACCCAGGAGTGCACACTCTACAGACCTTCAGAAAAACTCGCTAACTGAACGGACTAAATAAAGGCTTTCACATTTACAGATGAACGATTCTTGGTAATTTCGTCGTGAGGTTTCTCAATACAATGTTGTATAACTGTCGTATAGTGGAGCTAATGAACGCAGTCAATGTTCGCTGCAATACCAGACACATTCAATGGTTGAACTGAAGCTTATGAAAGCAAACTTTCTGTGCGAGGAGAAATTTTTTGTAATAATCTTTTGCCGTTATGAATGCAAAAGAAGTTCGTCGCACTGTAAAGCTAATGAACGAAACAGTTACTCGTCGCCCTGTGCGGATTATAAGTAAAACAGTTCTTTGCTGCATTAAGCAGTTTATGAATGCAACAACTGATATTACTGTGAAGCTGTCGAAAACAATTTGCTGTTGGTCATAAATGTACAACTCATAAATGCAACAGTTATTTGTCAAATTATGGAGCGTATGAAGTCGACGTCTGTGGCTAAGGCGTTGCGAACGCGCTTTGTAATGCCGGGGTGCCGGGTTTGATCCCAGCTGCAGGCTTTGCGCCTTGCGTTGGTTTCGACAGTGGTATCGAGAAGCTGAACGTCCAGAAAGCAATGACAAACTACTGGACGTAAATTTGCCTCTAAAAACCACAACAGCCAATACTGGTGTTGGTTCTGCAACGTCCTGTAAAGGATACGCAACTAACATGAAGTCAACAGTTTTTCAGTTGAGTGGGGATCTAATGAATCCAATAATTCTCTGTGGTAGTGCGAAACCATGAACGTAAAAGGTATTCGCAGCAATTTGAAGCTGCAACAGAACTGTTTTTCTACGGAGCTAATGAAACTAGAAGTTTTGTCCTCCTTGGATAGTAGAGATTTTTTTTTCTCTCATTTATCCAAAAACCATGAGTTGTAAACCCTTTGGCTGGATACTATGGATATCGCAACCCTTCGGCTTTGATTCCATGACAGATACCGTAAATGTGGGAAAAAATGGCTTTTCTACCAACTCCCGAGCCTGAACTCAGACCACAATGAGTGTGTCACCCGGTCACCGCGCAGGCTGGTTCAATCAACTGAGCTAGCAAGCCGGGCCAGGATAATGGAGATGATTAGTGCAATAATCCCTGTCGCATTATGGGCTTGGTGAAAAGTTCCACTCAAGTAAAACAGTCTAGTTTCACTGTTTATTTGAGACATCGTCTTCATCGGACATGACCGACCATAAGCGCTCTAAACTCCTCCTGACTATGTCGCCAAGCGTGTTTAGGCTAACAAGTTTCATTCTGTTCTGGTTTGATAAAACGACGGGTGGCTCCCGCATGGTTTTCCTGTCTCGCTGCTCCAACTGGTACACCCAGAGAATGCAGTCTATTCAGTGACAAATCATCTTCCACGAGACTTAAGAGCTTCACGGCGTGTAGTCTCTCGTATGGCATTGATGATGTCTCACCTGTCCATAAAGGACCCATCCCTAAAAGCCTAGCTACAATTCCCGAGCAATGCTGAAAGATAACATTGTACAGTTTCTCCGCCCACATATACATCACCTGCATCAGATCTGTTCATAAAAGATCTATCATTTATCGTTAATAAAGCGAATAATTCTTCATATGTGATTTATGAAAGGACAATGTTGTGCTGATTTATAATACTTTTGTGATTTATGGGAGGATAATACTTTTGTGGGATGATAATTCTTTTGTAATTTATGGGAGGATAATACTTTTTGTGATTTATAGGAGGATAATACATTTGTGATTTATGGGAGGTTAATACTTTTGTGATTTATGGGAGGTTAATACTGTTGTGATTTATGGAAGGATAATACTGTTGTGATTTATGGAAGGATAATACTTTTGTGATTTATGGGAGAATACTGTGTGTGAGCTATTGGAGAACTGTTCAGGTGTTTCCGATAAGGTGTGATCTATGGGAATAAATTGTTCATATATGATATATGAAAGACTTGTCATTGTGTCAGTCAGTCAGTAGCATGTCCTTTGCAGAACCGTGCACTTATAACAACCCTCCGGAAAACTTCTCGATCACAAGCAAGATGTCCCAGGTCCTACAACCATCTGGAGATCATCTGCCACACCATGCACCCATCTTCTCTTTGGCCTCCCTCTTCCTCTCTTCCTAGACATAAACCCCTGCATTACTGTTCTCTCTAAACTTTCGTGACGTTTCAAGTGACCAAAATATTTCAATTTTCTGTGTTTTATCATCTTTAATAGTCAACCTTCTCTAATATTCAGTTCTTGAAGTATGGATGCATTTGTTCTTTTCTTTACCAATGATATTCCTAGAACCCGTCTATAACATTTGTATTCAACGGCATTTTGTTCTAATGTATGTCTAAAAGAAAGTTTTTCATTTTTGATTTTTAAAAGAAGAAATGTTGTGGTGATTTGTGGGAGGATATTGTGTGTGAACTACTGGAGAACTATTACGGTGTTTCCGATAAGGTGCGATCTATGAGAAGAAAACAGCTCATATATAATCCATGGAAGACTTATTGTATAATAAAGCGAAGAATTATTCATATGTGATTTAAGAAAGGATAATTTTGTTGGTGATTTATGGGAGGATAATACTTCTGTGATTTATGGCAGTATATTTTACGACATACATGAGTGTTTGTTTTGTGTTTGTGACCGACAGGAGAACTGTTCAGATGTTACCTACAAGGTGTGACAATTGTTTATGTATGAGCTATGTGAAGAGATCTTTTTATGTATACACTATGGGAAGCCAATTGTACATACTTTTGCCATGGAAGCAGAGTTGTTCTTGGGTGATCTATGTGAGGGGAATTGTTCTTGGGTGATCTATGTGAGGGGAATTGTTCTTGGGTGATCTATGTGAGGGGAATTGTTCTTGGGTGATCTATGTGAGGGGAATTGTTCTTGGGTGATCTATGTGAGGGGAATTGTTCTTGGGTGATCTATGTGAGGGGAATTGTTCTTGGGTGATCTATGTGAGGGGAATTGTTCTTGTGTGATCTATGTGAGGGGAATTGTTCTTGGGTGATCTATGTGAGGGGAATTGTTCTTGGATGATCTATGTGAGGGGAATTGTTCTTGGGTGATCTATGTGAGGGGAATTGTTCTTGGGTGGTCTATGTGAGGGGAATTGTTCTTGGGTGATCTATGTGAGGGAAATTGTTCTTGTGTGATCTATGTGAGGGAAATTGTTCTTGGGTGATCTACTGTGCTGATAGTAAAGAAGAGGAAGAAGAAAAAAAAAAGGAGAAAATTAGCAGCAGCAGTAGTAGCAGCAGTAGTAGTAAGAGTAGAAGACGAAGACTAGGAGGGGGAAGAAAAAGAAAAAAAAGAAGTTGAAGAAGGAAGAAGAAGAAATTGAAAAAAAAAGAAGGAGGGGGAGGAAGAAGATGGAGGAAGAAGAAGAAGGAAGAAGAAGAAGGAAGAAGAAGAATAAGAAGAAGAAGAAGAAGAAGAAGAAGAAGAAGAAGAAGAAGAAGAAGAAGAAGAAGAAGAAGAAGAAGAAGAAGAAGAAGAAGAAGAAGAAGAAGAAGAAGAAGAAGAAGAAGAAGAAGCCGCCGCCGCCGCAGCAGCAGCAGCAGCAGCAGCAGCAGAAGAAGAAGAAGAAGAAGAAGAAGAAGAAGAAGAAGAAGAAGAAGAAGAAGAAGAAGAAGAAGAAGAAGAAGAAGAAGAAGAAGAAGAAGCGGGGAAAAAGTCCAGAAAAAGTGGAAAAAGAATACGCAAAAGAAGAGGAGGAAAAAAAAAGAGAAAGAAGCAGATGCTAATTTAAAAAAAAAAAAAAAAAAACAAGATGCAGTAACGGAAGAAGAAGAAGCAGATTCCTCTAGCGAAAAACAAACAATACTTCACAAAATAAACATCAGCCTGTGCACAAATGGATCTCTTGCAGATTAGTTTGTTCGAACAACCCAAAAAAATCAATAATATGCAGTTTATAAGCATCATCTGCCCCCGCCCCCCGCCGCTGAAACGACCCCGAGCAGCAAGCATATGCAGCAGAGCAGAAGCTACTTCCAAGACACACGTTCCTGAGATTAGCATTGGCTTTCCAAGCTGCACTATACAGCTTCATTGCTCAGTTTTTCATACAGCAGAAATGCCATCACTTCCATGTACAATCTTTCATATTTGTAGCGCAGTGGGGAAACGGAGAAACAAGAAAAAGAAGGAAGAAGACCCAGGAAGAGAAGAAGAAGAAGAAAAGAGAAGAAGGAAGAAGGATAGGTAAAAATTAGAGAAGAGAAAGAGAAGAAGAAAGATTAAGAAGAAAGATCCAGAAGGAAAGAACAATGGCGTAAAAGAAGGATAAAAAGCAGAAGACAGAGAATAGAAGAAGAAAGAGCGGGAAGAGAAGAAGAGGAAGAAGAAAGGAAGAAGAAACAGAAATGAAGAAAGAAGAGAAGAAAAGAAAGAAAAAGAAGAAAGAATGAAGAACGGAAGAACGGAAGAAGAAGAAAAAAAGTGTAGAAGAAGAAAGAAGAAAAGAAGAACGAGAAGAGAAGAAGGAAAGAGAAGAGAAAAGAAGAAGAGGAAGTAAGAAGAAAGAAGAAGACAAAGAAAAAGAGGAGAAGAAGAGGAAGAAAAGAAGAAGAAGACGAAAGACAAAGAGAGAAAAGAAAGAAGAAAGCATAGAAAGAAAGAAGAAGAAAGAGAATAAAGGAAGATCAGAAAGCGAAAGAAAGCAAAAGAGAAGAAAAGAAGAGAAGAAAGAGAAGAGAAGAAAGAAGAAAGAAGAAGAGAAGAGCGAAGAAGAAAGAAGAAGAGAAAGAAGAAAGGACGAAACGAAGAAAAAGAAAGAGGAAGAGAGAAAAAGAAAGAAAGAAGGAAGAAGGAAGAAAGAAGAAAGAAGAAGAGAGAAGAAGAAAGCAGAAAGAATAGAAGAAGAAGAAGAGAAGAAGAGCGACAAGAAAAAGGGTGGAAAGAAAGGGAAAAAAGAAGAAGAAGAGTGAAACGAAATGGAAGCGGAAAAGAAGGAAAAGAAAAAGAAGAAAGGAGAGAGAAAGAAGAAGGAAGAGAAAGGTAAGAGAAGAGAAAAAGACGAAGAGAAAAGGAAAGCGATGGAAGAGAGGAAAGAATGAGAAAGAAAAAGAGAAGAAAGAATGAAGAAGCAGAAAGAAAGGAAAGAAAAGAAAGGAAGGCAGAAGATAAGAAGAAAGAAAAGAGAGAAAGAAAGAAGCCAGCCGCGCCCGACAAGCGCGAAGAAGACATTAAACAGATAGCAAACATCAATTATAGATACGTGGGAAATGAAGCAAGCCATTTTTTTAAGCAGTCAAAAATATGTAAGAAACAAAAATCAGTAGATTGTGTTGGAAAAAAAGAAAACATGGAGAAATCTATTTCTGTTCCAAATAGTTTTTTTTTTTTTCTTCTTCTCTAACTGGCTGTGTTCCCAATAGTTAAAAAAAAATTCTTCCTCTTCTTCTTCTTCCCATTCTTCTTCTTCTGCCGTACTGCTTTCGCCATTCAGCGTCTCAGAGAGAAGTTGTGTGGAGTTTTCTGTCCTTTGCTAGTGTCATAGCTTGTGTTAACATCATATCGCGTTTCTGTAGTGATGATGATTTTGATGCTTGCGTGGGGTCGGACTCAAACTCATGGCCAGTTTGACGTGGACAATATAATGTTGGTCACATGGAGAAACTGCTAGGTAGCGTTCACTTGTGATGCCCAAGAATAATATTTGGCAATAAGTTGCAGTACAAGATCACAGACACGGAGGTACTAATATAACCGTCTTCTTAATGTTTAGCAACGAAGGCCCAGGTGGCTGGGGCATAACGGAGGATGGTAGAGCTCCTAAGGATATCATTTATGGTGAATTAAAGAGGGTAGAAGATCTCTATGAAATTATTCACCAGTACTGTGTGATAGTCTATAAAATTATTCACCAGTACTGTGTGATAGTCTATGAAATTTTTCACCAGTACTGTGTGATAGTCTATGAAATCATTTGCCAGTACTATGTGATAGTCTATGAAATCATTCAGCAGTACTGTGTGATAGTCTATGAAATTATTCACCAGTACTGTGTGATAGTCTATGAAATCATTCACCAGTACTGTGTGATAGACTATGAAATCATTCACGAGTACTGTGAGATAGTCTATGAAATCATTCACGAGTACTGTGAGATAGTCTATGAAATCATTCACCAGTACTGTGTGATAGTCTATGAAATCATTCACCAGTACTGTGAGATGGTCTATGAAATCACTCACCAGTACTGTGTGATAGTCTATGAAATCATTCAGCAGTACTGTGTGATAGTCTATGAAATTATTCACCAGTACTGTGTGATAGTCTATGAAATCATTCACCAGTACTATGTGATAGTCTATGGAATCATTCACCAGTACTGTGAGATGGTCTATGAAATCACTCACCAGTACTGTGTGATAGTCTATGAAATCATTCAGCAGTACTGTGTGATAGTCTATGAAATTATTCACCAGTACTGTGTGATAGTCTATGAAATCATTCACCAGTACTGTGTGATAGACTATGAAATCATTCACCAGTACTGTGAGATAGTCTATGAAATCATTCACGAGTACTGTGAGATAGTCTATGAAATCATTCACCAGTACTGTGTGATAGTCTATGAAATCATTCATCAGTACTGTGTGATAGTCTATGAAATTATTCACCAGTACTGTGTGATAGTCTATGAAATTATTCACCAGTACTGTGTGATAGTCTATGAAATTATTCACCAGTACTGTGTGATAGTCTATGAAATTATTCACCAGTACTCTGTGATAGTCTATGAAATCATTCACTAGTTCTGTGTGATAGTCTATGAAATCATTCACCAGTACTGTGTGATAATCTATGAAATCATTCACCAGTACTGTGTGATAGTCTCTGAAATCATTCACCAGTACTGTGTGACAGTCTATAAAATCATTTACCAGTACTGTGTGATAGTCTATGAAATCATTCACCAGTACTGTGTGATAGTCTATGAAATCATTCACCGGTACTTTGTGATAGTCTATGAAATCATTCACCAGTACTGTGTGATAGTCTTATGAAATCATTCAGCAGTACTGTGTCTACCACCGTTCTCAGTTCTTTGTCAATGATCCAGTGCCTTCTCTTTTCCATCGCATTTCTAATATATCTCATATCACATGCTGTAGTGTTGCGTTTATCATATCACAGTTTTCATTTTACGAGAAAAGGGGAAGGAAGGAGTGGAGATATGGGAATATGTAATGAATTGGAGACATGGTGTTAATATAAAACTGAGATAATAATGAACATCATCATTCCTCGGCACCCTGCTGTACGAAAGCCGTCTTCAAAACTACACGCGTGCGTTAAAGCCAAGGCATTTCAGCTGTTCGGAAATGTTACCTGTCCTACACAGAGCACGGCTTCCCTGTCTGTGCCATACTGCGTCACAGAAGACTCGCAGTCTTGTGCTCCATTCTGTTCAGTCCTATGCAATCCTTCTGATATTCAGTCCAGCACCTTTAGTTTCTTTCAACAACGTTCGTTAGAGGGTTTCTCCAGGACGTACAACTCAGTTCCTCAACCGATCTATTTCCCATTTCAGTGCCTGTTTGGTTTGAGGTTTTGGTGATAGTCTATAAAATTATTCACCAGTACTGTGTGATAGTCTATGAAATTTTTCACCAGTACTGTGTGATAGTCTATGAAATCATTTGCCAGTACTATGTGATTATGAAATCATTCAGCAGTACTGTGTGATAGTCTATGAAATTATTCACCAGTACTGTGTGATAGTCTATGAAATCATTCACCAGTACTGTGTGATAGACTATGAAATCATTCACCAGTACTGTGAGATAGTCTATGAAATCATTCACGAGTACTGTGAGATAGTCTATGAAATCATTCACCAGTACTGTGTGATAGTCTATGAAATCATTCACCAGTACTGTGAGATGGTCTATGAAATCACTCACCAGTACTGTGTGATAGTCTATGAAATCATTCAGCAGTACTGTGTGATAGTCTATGAAATTATTCACCAGTACTGTGTGATAGTCTATGAAATCATTCACCAGTACTATGTGATAGTCTATGGAATCATTCACCAGTACTGTGAGATGGTCTATGAAATCACTCACCAGTACTGTGTGATAGTCTATGAAATCATTCAGCAGTACTATGTGATAGTCTATGAAATTATTCACCAGTACTGTGTGATAGTCTATGAAATCATTCACCAGTACTGTGTGATAGACTATGAAATCATTCACCAGTACTGTGAGATAGTCTATGAAATCATTCACGAGTACTGTGAGATAGTCTATGAAATCATTCACCAGTACTGTGTGATAGTCTATGAAATCATTCATCAGTACTGTGTGATAGTCTATGAAATTATTCACCAGTACTGTGTGATAGTCTATGAAATTATTCACCAGTACTGTGTGATAGTCTATGAAATTATTCACCAGTACTGTGTGATAGTCTATGAAATTATTCACCAGTACTCTGTGATAGTCTATGAAATCATTCACCAGTTCTGTGTGATAGTCTATGAAATCATTCACCAGTACTGTGTGATAATCTATGAAATCATTCACCAGTACTGTGTGATAGTCTCTGAAATCATTCACCAGTACTGTGTGACAGTCTATAAAATCATTTACCAGTACTGTGTGATAGTCTATGAAATCATTCACCAGTACTGTGTGATAGTCTATGAAATCATTCACCGGTACTTTGTGATAGTCTATGAAATCATTCACCAGTACTGTGTGATAGTCTTATGAAATCATTCAGCAGTACTGTGTCTACCACCGTTCTCAGTTCTTCGTCGATGATCCAGTGCCTTCTCTTTTCCATCGCATTTCTAATATATCTCATATCACATGCTGTAGTGTTGCGTTTATCATATCACAGTTTTCATTTTACGAGAAAAGGGGAAGGAAGGAGTGGAGATATGGGAATATGTAATGAATTGGAGACATGGTGTTAATATAAAACTGAGATAATAATGAACATCATCATTCCTCGGCACCCTGCTGTACGAAAGCCGTCTTCAAAACTACACGCGTGCGTTAAAGCCAAGGCATTTCAGCTGTTCGGAAATGTTACCTGTCCTACACAGAGCACGGCTTCCCTGTCTGTGCCATACTGCGTCACAGAAGACTCGCAGTCTTGTGCTCCATTCTGTTCAGTCCTATGCAATCCTTCTGATATTCAGTCCAGCACCTTTAGTTTCTTTCAACAACGTTCGTTAGAGGGTTTCTCCAGGACGTACAACTCAGTTCCTCAACCGATCTATTTCCCATTTCAGTGCCTGTTTGGTTTGAGGTTTTGACTTTGGTGATTCCCTGTTTGCTTATCCCCAGGATGTGCCCAACATATGGTCAAAACCTTTGGTTTCTAACAAGTGTTGATACTGACGGCTATCCAGACACCTCTTATTGCTTGGCTTTCTAGGGCGAGGCCGTAGTGTAGAGGCTAGACCCTTGCCCGCGGATCTGAAAGTTGTGGGTTCAGGTGCAAAGGAAGCTGGACCCCCCTTCCCACCCCCACCCCCCACCAATGACCTTGGTTTTCAGGTCGACCCAGCCTTAGACACCAGGTAAAGTCCACGAAAGTAAAGTCGGTCGGCGTGACCACATCACCCACGCAGAGTCAAATGGTCTATTCAAAATACATGTCTAGCCCTCTATGCCTAATACGTCTGAAGGCGTGGCAAAGGTGTCCTCTCAAACCTGAGTGAACCTTTCTTGAATTCATCCCCTTACATTTTCATTGATTTCTGTAGGAATTCGTTTTCGAATGCAAATAATGTTCGTTTTATGTCTTTGGCCGTTCTCCAAATACTAGAGAACTACCGTTAGAATTAAAAACGCATCATTGGTTTTAAAACTAAATAATTTAGAGTCCCATGTTTTGTTCAGTCTTCTCTATGTAGAGACCAATTTGGTTGAAGTAACAACTAGATTACATGCGATTATAAAAATGGCAGAGCTTTCCAGAATGTTCATTCCAGTGACACCATCATCATCAGGTGCCTTGCCGACTGGCGTGGGCGACCATGCCTCTCCATATTCTGCGATCTCCTGCAGCATGTATCAGTTCGTGTGCCGGCACACCTCCATGCCATGCAACAAGACTGTCAAGCCTCTTCTCTCGCTGTCTTCCTCTATCCCTCCTTCCTCAGATCTTTCCAGTGGTCACAACATGTTCTATTTTCCCTCTTCGCATAACATGGCCGAAAAATGATGACTGTCTCCTTCTGATGTCTGTGATAAGTTGTCGTCGGGCTCCCGCCTCTTTCAAAACCTCTTGATTGCTCTTTTTGGCTGTCCAAGGTATTCTAAGCATTCTTCTATAAAACCACATCTCCGAGGCCTCTAGAAATTGTTTGGCCTGCCTACCGATTGTCCAGGATTCACGGCCATATGTTAAAACTGTATGTATGTAGTAAGCAAGAATTATTTTTCTAACTCTCAATGACAAGGATATATTGCACAAGATGTTTTTCCAGTGACAAACTTTTTCAATAAAATAATTTTGCAACGGTTAGTTTGACGTTAGTTACCCCAAATAGAGTAGGTTACTTTTCATTCACAAGTTTGTTGGGCTGGTCGACTTTCCTGAAGGTCACGGGTGTGTCCCGCTCTGTTGTTTGGTTTCTGCAGTGTCTTGCATTTATGTTATCATTCCCAAAAAGATAATGCCTGTGAAATAGGTTGCAGCACTCTCTAAGGGGGACGGGGGGGGGGGGGGTTAGACGCCTTTTCTACGTGTTTTTAGAGTGTTAAAAGCGCTGGAGTGCTGAAATATACAACAAGCAAAATCAACGTGATTGTGGAACACTCCCAAAAGTCGCGGGGCTCAGGAACTACCAATCAGAAGTGAGCCAGTGTGTATACGGGCGGGGTCTGGTGAGACTAACGTCCAACTAACCTTCCGCAACATATTAACCCAGTCCAATAGCAGACCATTGGTTAAACCATCACCTACTTTACATTAGGTGGCGGTTTAACTAAGCCCTTGTAAGAGATACGGACACGTGAATAGATCACGTTGGCGCGACACACCTTCACTCTACAACACTGGCGTCGCAGCATCCAGCTTTGAAAGCTCTGGGCTAAAGTAACACCTAGGTGAAATCGAAATTTTACAGACGTGCGACATTAGCACACCTATAATGATATAGTGGGGAGACCCTAGAAACAAACATATAATGTTATAGGCGTGAGATTATTAGCAAACACCCCCCCCCCCGAATTTCTTCTTCTGACTTTCTATCCCTCAATGAAGCATAGGCCTTCAACCAACTCACACCAAGTCGTTCTATCCTTCGCTACTACATGGAGCTCCCCCCCCCCCCCCCCCCCCATCTTTCTAGCTTCAATCTCCAGCTCTCTTCTCCTCTTCTCCATGTTGTTTTTTTTTTTTTGCATTCCTTTATTCCTATGCCCTCTGTGGGTTCCAATGCAAAGACATTCTAGTTATGCTGTTCTTAATGTGTGTCCTATCAAACGCAAGCGTCTTTTCCTCACCTCTTGGTCCACTGGAACTTGATTAGTTCTCTGCCAAAGCTCTCGTTAATCTGTCAGACCATTTAATTTCCTTCATTCTGCGCTAGCACCAGTTAATTAGTGTAATTTATCAGTAAATAAAGGACTTGGTTGTTCTCCGTGTTTCCGCCCCATACAAAAGTACTGATTTGACATTATAATTAAAAATTCTAAGTTTAGAATTTCTTTAAATTCTTCTGGCCTCCACAAATTTCCTAGTGCTTTGAAAGCTCCTCTTGCCCTTTTAATTCTTATTTTAATATCTCTATGGGTTGCCCCATCTTTGCATTACTGCCCAAATTGGTGTACACTCCACGGAGCGGGGTGCCATTAAGAGAAACCACATTAAGAGAAACCACATTACTATTTGCTTGATTTATTCTCATTATCTTTGTCTTTCCTTTATGGATTTTCAGACCTAGCTGCTGTGATCTCGCATCTAGTATATTTAAATTATCTTTCATCTGAATCCGTGAATGGGACAGAAGAGGAATATCACCAGCTAAGTCCAGATCCTCAAGCTGATTTGTATGAGTCCACTGAATTCCATTAATGGTGTGAGCAGTTACTGTCTTCATAATCCAGTCTATAGCCAGTAAAACAAGGAGAGGCGACAGAAGACATCCCTGTTTTATTTTATTTCAAATTTATCTGATAGCTTTCCTTCATAAAGAGACACAACAAACCCCATGTTAAGTCGATAGACACTAGAAACTACGTAATGTTATAGACACGAGACACTAGCAGACCACATAATGTTATAGACATGAGTCACTAGAAGACCACATAATGTTATAGGCATGAGGCACTAGCAAACCACATGTTATAGGCATGAGGAACTAGCAAACCACCTAATGTTATAGGCATGATTTACTAGCACACCACATAATGTTATAGGCATGAGGAACTAGCACACCACGCAATGTTATAGACATAAGGTACTAGAAAACCATATAATGTTATAGACATAAGGTACTAGAAAACCATATAATGTTATAGGCTTGAGGCACTAGCAAACCACATGTTATAGGCATGAGACGCTAGCAGACCACAGCGTGTTTAATGCTCAATTTCACGTGACCAGAGGGTTGAAATATCAATTTTATGTGAACATTTTATAGGACCAGAGTGTTGACCTGATCAATCTGATGTGATCAGAGTGCAGAAAGAATGATATGTCGCGAACACTGTGTTGAGTGATTAATATAAAGCGACTTGAGTCTCGAGTAAATAATCTGACGCGTTGGAGTGCTCAGTGATGCATCTGACGTCACCAAAGTGTTCAGTGATCAATGTAATGCTACTAGAGTGCTTGATGATGAATGTGAAGCGACTAGACTTGAGTGATGAATGTGATGTGACTAGAGTGTTCAGTGATCAATCTGACGCGACTAAACTTGGAGTGATGTGATGAATGTGATGTGTCTAAAGTGTTCAGTGATGAATGCGATGAGACTAGAGTGATGAATGATGAATGTGTCGTGATTAGAGTGTTTAGTTGTCACTCTGACGCGACTTAGACCTGAGTGATGTGATGAATGTGATTTGACCAGAGTGCTGAGTGATGAATGTGATGTGAATAGAGTATTCAGTAATTAATGTGTCGCGACTAGACTTGTAGTGATAAACTGACAAGAACAGAGTGTTGTAATGAATATGACGTGACTAGAGTGTTGAGTGATGAATGTGATGTGAATAGAGTGTTCAGTGATTAATATGACACGACTAGACTTGGACCTATGCATGTGACAGGACTAAATTGAGTGATCAAGATGTCGCGACTAGTGTTAAGTGATCACCGTTATGCGAATAGAGTGTTCAAAGATGACTGTGACAGGACTAGAGTACTGAGTGATGAATATGACGCCATTAGAGTGTTGAGTGATCAATCTGACGTCACGTGTATTAAGTGATAAATGTGGCGTGACTAAACGATAATCTTACGCGGCCAGAGTGTTTAGTAAGCAGTTTAACAAAGCGAGAGTGTTGACGGATCAATTTGCCGCAACTGAAGTGTTATTTTAACAGTATGCTGACGTGAAATACTGGCTAGATAGGTGGGTTTTCAAAACGACATGACTACAGCTTTGTATTCTGACTGATCCATGATGTACACACTCAATATTTATTTATGTACAGATGCATATTGTTCTCAACTGGATACTAACAATAAAAACAGGAGTATGTAAAAGTATGTTTGTTATCTGTAAACGTATAATTGTCATTTGCAACCATGTAAACATATAGTACGAGTGTCATCTGTTAGCAGGTCATTACAGAGTAATTTTGTCATGTAAAAAGTTTAACATTTATGGAAAATTAACATTCAGGGCTTTTTTCACCTGCAAACATACCACACAATTTACTTGTCTTATGTAACCATGCCATATACAGTATAATTATCATATACATACCTACCCAACCAACCATATAATCGACATAGGCCCACAACCTCACCACTCACCTATCTATTTATCTATCTCTCTAAGCACCAATATGTCTACCTACCTACCTACCTACTTACATACCTAAAACCTATCTACCTACCTACCAGCATTTCTATCTATCTATCTACTAGGGCTGTACCGAATATTCGCTTCGCATTCGCTTCGGACTGAACAGTGGACTTAATAACTATTCGGTATTCGGCCGAATACTTGCGGCGGGCCGAATACGAATAGTGGTTATCTTACACTCATTTTGCATACACTGCCATGGACTTAAATAACTCTTTCATTAACACGATAGTTGCTGTTGCCTAAATCTGTCGTAGCGGGGACAACTGTGACAACGTTGCGTGGTACAGTAGCTGGCAAGGTCTTTGCCTGCTGACTAGACCGAGGCATTACTGCAGAGGCTCTCAAACTGTGTGCGTAATGCCGCGGCGAAAATCAAGAAAAGTAGGCTATAATTTGTGACATTATTAAAGAAGGCATGAAGATACTTAAAAGTTAAAATTTAAATTGTCTTTCCTCGCCAGTTTTTTCCCCTTGTTTACACTCAAAGTGTATCATACTGCATAAAATGCCAACCGCAGCGTGCTAAAAATTGTCTTTGTATTTATCTCAAGGCGTGACTGATCCTCTATGTGTATTCGTGAAGGTGCAGCGGATAAGTAAGGTTGTGATTACATTTTGGCTGAAATTTTAAAGCGTAAAATGGGGTCTGTACAATAGTCACTGTTAGCCTCGTCAAGTAAGCACTTATATTTAAAGGTAATGCGTTGTGATTCCCTGACAATCGGTAGGCAGGCCAAACAATTGCTTGAGGCCCCAGAGATGTAGTTTTACAGAACAATGCTTAAAATACCCTGGACAGCCAAAAAGAGCAACCAAGAGGTTTTGAAAGTTTCGGCAGCCCGAAGACAACTAATCACAGACATCAGAAGTAGACAGTCATCATTTTTCGGCCATGTTATGAGAAGAGGGAAAATGGAACAGCTGGTGACCACAGGAAAGATCTGTGGAAGGAGTGATAGAGGAAGACAACGAGAGAAGATACTTGACAGTCTTGTTGCATGACATGGAGGTTGTAATGTTGTGAATTCTCGGGGAAACCCCAGAGAGTTCCCGATGGGGAGAAAAAGGTCGGAGGACCCGTGAGAGAAGAGAAAAACGGGAGAAGTGAGTCTCGTGTGTCTCATGGTAAACGAAGTGAGAGACACAAGAAAAGCATGAGACGTGAACGGAAGACGTGAACCGAGAGACTGAAGTAAGACAGTTGAAGTTCGGCCCTGACTGAGAGAGGACGCGTGAATGAACGCCTGAGAAGAATAAATGATTTGTCAAGTGAACTTTATATTTCAATAGGAGGACTGAATGTTTTTCCATACGTCGTAATGTCGGATATCAGAGTCCATGAAGTATAGATGGATGGTTCGAGAGACGCTGATAGATTCCTGAGTGTGTGGGAAGTCCGACCAGGTCGCTAGATTCAGCCAAGCAAGTCGAGCACGAGGAAGCATGAATGTATGTTTGCGATAACTGGCGATTCAACGAATAAAAGCAAAGAACTCAATATTCGTTCATGCTGTGTCGTTTCAACTCACTGTTCGTCTGAAAGCAATGTAAACAATACATGCCCCTAGATGAGCACATTACAGAGGTGTGTCAGCACACGAACTAATACATGCTTCAGATATCGCGGATTGTGGCGAAGCATATTCGCCCACGCCAGATGATGATGATGATACACTATTCGTATTCGTATTCGGCCGAATAGTTGATCCCGCTATTCGTATTCGGCCGAATAGTGATAATCATTATTCGGTACAGTCCTACTATCTACCTACCCACTATCTATCTATCTACTATGATGTCGATTCCTAATTCAACATTGATAAATAACAAATGGAAATGTGGCTGCATCTGACCAGGTATCGTTTCCTGGCCGGTTAAGGATAACATATAATGTAGTATGTCATTATTTCCTGAATGTATATGAGACGTTTAGTTATTTTTACCCTCAAATTACTTGACAGAGAAGCTTGGCTCCTGCATCTGTTTTTGCGTGTGAGGGTACGTGGAGTATACACTACATTATCATCATCATCATCATATGCCCTGCCAACTGGCGTAGGCGCTCATGCGTCTCCACAGATCACGATCCCTGGTTGCCTGGAAAAGCTCTCTTGATGATAGCAATTTATGCCAATCGTTTCAGCGCATCCAGCATCAGCTATCTTGGTCCGCCTCGACCTCTTTTTTTTTCACTGATCTTTCCAGTTGTCACGATGTTCTCCAATGTCTCTTCTCAATATCTGGCCAAAGAACAGTGTTTGTCTCTTTATTATTATTGTATATAGAGATCTACTTTCATTAGCTTCTTTCCAGCAATCGTTGTTAGTTACACTGGCTGTCCGAGAATGCACTACAGCCTTGCCAATAGCATTGTCTTCTGGATACACCTGGCTCCCCAACTCTTCTTGGCTTCCTTCGCGGTATTTATATTTGAAACTGATGTCTTCGCTGATCTCAAGACTTTGAAAAATTCTTGATTATTGCCGCGGCACCCTTGACATACGCTCGCGGCACCCTTGGCATACGCTCGCGGCACCCTTGGCATACATTCGCGGCACCTAGTCTGAAAACGGCTGCACTACACCAACAAATGTGTAACAATTTAGCAAAGTGGTTTATGCATCTTACCTGTAGCAACATACGGATGTGAGTAGTGGACTATTTCCTAGTCCTTAAGAAAGAAAATGGGAACTTTTGAGCTGAAATGCTACAGACAGATTTTCAGAATATCTTGGACAAACAGGAGAGCAAATTTTGACATTTTAAAGATCTGAACATCAAAAAACCAATAGCAGAAGGCATGCTACCAGGAGAAAGGGAAAGGGCCGAACAACACAAAGATGGGTCCAGGATATAAGTGACTCCTCGAATATGAAAGTACACGAGGCGGGAGAGCTAGCGAGAGACCGAGGTTTTTTTATGGGAGCGACGTTCTATAAAGTACCTGCAATCTGATGATGGTTCTGCACGTGCTGGTCAGGACACAGAACCTATTTTAAGAAATCCCCAAGGAATCCAGTGCTGCCGTGGGGGCGACACTTCTCATTAGACGCTCACTGTGCAATAAGACACGCGTGTAATGATTCTAACAGAAGAAGCACACCAATAATAGATCTCCATATCAACAGATGCGGCACTATAACAAAGGTGACACTTGACCGCTATATAAAAGACGGGAGTTTGTTGACGGAGTCGAGTGTCGAAAGAGCAGGATGCTTGTGGAGTTGTTGTGACACACACACAGGAGGATAGTGATTCTTTTTAGAAGAGATCATTATTTATTTCCCTCTGTTACTACAACTACTGCTGCTGCTGCTACTACTAACTAACTAACTAACTACTACAAGCTACTACTACTACTACTACTACTACTACTACTAACTAACTAACTAACTACTACTACTACTAACTAACTAACTACTACTACTACTAACTAACTAACTACACTAACTAACTTACTACTACTAACTAACTAACTATTTAACTTACTACTAACTAACTAACTAATACTACTACTAACTACTAACTAACTACCTACTAGTACTAATACTAACTATTACTACTACTACTACCACCACCTAACTAACTCCTACTCCTACTAACTAACTAATTAACTTACTACTGCTGCTGCTGCTGCTGCTACTACTACTACTACTACTACTACTACTACTTACTTACTTACTACTACTGCTGCTATTACTACTACTACAAAAAAAAACAATAAATATTACTACTTCTGCTGCTACTACTACTACTAAACAAAAAAAAAAACAGTTCTGCTATAACTACTACCACCACCATAAACACCAGTGATTCTGCTGCTGCAACTACTACTACTATTATTACTACCACTATTACCAGAACCGTAACTACCACCACCTACACCAGTGCTACTGCTGCTGCTACCACTACTACCACCATCGCATTAGCACAGTGCTACTAGCATCAATTATTACTACTAGAGCTACAAGTACCACAGCCATCACCGTTATTACAGCAACCACTACCACAACAATTACTATCGACACAAGCACCAAAAACTACTATCAACTCCACCACCATCACATTTATCAACACAACAAACACTTTTAGTATTCTAATGACTATGTCAGTCAGAAACAACAAAGAGACTTCTTTTAATGAATCCCAAATATCATGTGTCCACACGATATGAACCTCAGAAACTTCCCCATAATCATAGCATAGAAAACACCGCAAGTGCCAACACAGACAGTCTCTTACCAACCAGCCAGCCACAGAAACGAACCGCATCCTGTCGCTAACGAAGACCAGCTCCCAACAACCATGGGCCAACAGAAAGTCCTGTTTGAGCGGCCAAATTACTCCCAGTGGTCAGTTTGCGAACCGTGCCCAAGATTGAAGAGCCTGCGCAAATGATAGCCCAGAGGTCACTGTTGTGACTAGCGAAAGGCTGACTACTGACCGGGCCAAAATCACGAACAAGGAAATGAATGCGCGGCTCCAACTGAAACGTTAGAATGAGTTACAAGTTGGACTATCAGCACGGCAATCCGGACACGTCCATAGCTGGGTTATAGTACACTAAACGGGCGTCTGCGAAAGGTCAGGGCAACACTGGGTGATGTTAGTTTTCTGAACCCACAAAGCCACAACAAAGCCACAACAGGAGTTTAAGGCGTGTGTAGGCAAACTGGAGGCTGTGCACAGATAAAGACAGAAGCGTACAATGGATAAAGCCAAGAAGCTAGTACGATTAGTTCTGAGTAATTAACACAGGGAAACACTGACCAACGACCACAGATTACAACATAGCACCTGACACTGAACAATGAAAGCAGTGAGAGGAATAGATGTGGAGTGGCACTGAGGTTAGGCAAGCGACCCTTTTGCCATTAATTATGGTACCATAGATTGCTCGGAGGTGGTCAAGCTCAACGATGGTAGGGATTAACACATGGAAATCCGGCCAGCTACAACACCAGAGGTCACTGAGACATAGAAAGGACGCCAGATCACTGGTAAGTGGCACAACAGTTGAGCCGCTAGATGCATAGATTACAACACTTATCTGACAATACACCTTGAGGTACAGACAGGAAAAGCATATAAACTTTCCTTTAGGTGAACCGGGACGAACTGACCTGAGAATCAACGACGCTGAAAATGGCCAGACTGACAGACGGCAGGGGTGTTACCAACTGCTGACGCTTAGAGAGGACAGGATACAACGAGAAATAAGGGGGCGCCAGCAAGGAGGGAAGCCCAGGGCTCGGGCAGAGGACCAGTGAGGGTCAGGCGTATTTAGACGAAAAGTCTAGAAGTCTGTATCAATGAAATAGAAAGCGTATATCTACAAGGGAACACAACATAAACAGATAATAAGACTTGGCGTTAGAAGAGAGTTTTTAATCAAATGTTTAGAAGAAAGTGTTTAAACATTTGATAACAGCCAATAACCTGTCAGAAGCACATGTGTGAAGCACACGTTACATACAACAAGTTATACTTAAGTGTTCGTCATCACTGTTTTCATGAATTTACATACAATTATCGTTGTACAGTCAGTGGTCCATAGAGTTAACGTTTCACTGTTGCTATTTCTGGCCACAAAGTTTGCCTTAATGTGTCAAATTCTGTGCAGTCCTGCAGCACATGCTCTGCTATCTGGGGCACCTTTCCACAGGTGCACATGCCTGATACGCCCTTCTTGACACGTGTGTACATATGGTAACGTAATTGGCAGGTTGAGCTTTCATTTTAAACAATCTTAATTTCACATGATTTGTTGGATCATTGGCCGTGGTGTTATAACACAACAGACTACTAAAACTATCTTTTCACCTGATGCCTCCTGGGGCATGCTGTAAGGAGCTTGGGCAGTATGGAATACTTGATAGTATCACATAGGAAAGGGTCATTGTGAAACAGGAAGCTTACCGCAGCATCAGATGTTTCAAGTTCAAATCACTTGTGCCGTGTTATGTATTCATTTATAATTATGTATATATACATGATATACCCTACCCCCCCCCCCCCCTTAATTGTTTCCCCTTCTCACAAAAACGGACAGACATACACATACACGCACATACACGCCCTGTCAGCATTAGACATGATCTTACTGACATACTTCTCTTCTTTTGTCCTACTAATTACGCTGTGAAGCGTTGTTGAGCGGAGATGGAGGTAGTTTCTGGTCTTGAGATAGAGCCTCCTCGATGAGAATGGTACTACTGACATAACTCCTTCCTGAGACAACAATACTACTGACAAAACTCCTGCATTATTAGGCAAGACACTACTGACATAAACCCTTCCTCAGACAAGATACTACTGATATAACCCGTTTCTTTGACTAGATACTACTGACATAACCCCTTTCATAGACAAGAAACTATTGACAAATCCCCTTTTTTGGACATCATACTACTGACATAAACCCGTTTCTTGGACAAGATACTACCGACAGAATACCTTTCTTAGACAAGATACTCCTGATTTAACCTCTTTTCAAGACAATATACTACTGACAGAACCCCTTCCTCAGACAAGACAATACTGACATAACCCTTTCCACAGAAAAGATACAACTGATATAACCCCTTTCTTGGACAAGATACTGCTGACATACGCCCTTTCTTGGACAAGATACTACTGACACAACCTCTTCCTTAGACAAGATACTACTGGCATAAACCCTTTCTTAGATAAAATGCTACTGACAAAAACTCTTTCGTGGACATGATGCTACTGACAAAACCCCTTCTTGGACATGATACTACTGATATACCCATTTCTTGGACAGGATACAACTGGCATAACCCCTTTCTTGGACAAGATACTACTGACATAACCCCTTACACAGACCAAGATACAACTGACATAACCCCTTTCTCAGGCAAGATACTACTGACATAACCCCTTACACAGACCAAGATACAACTGACATAACCCCTTCCTTATACAAGACACTACTGACATAACCCCTTCCTTATACAAGACACTACTGACATAACCCTTTCCACAGAAAAGATACTACTGACATAACCCCTTTCTTGGACAAGATACTGCTAACATAACCCCTTTCTAATGCAAGATACTAATGACTCAACCCCTTCCTTAGATAAAATACTACTGACATAACACCTCCATCAGACAAGATACTACTGACACAATCCCTCCTTTAGACATGCAACTACTAGCATACGCGTTCCATCACTCACAAAGGTGCAGAAATGCCACCTCCATTGGGCATGATACTACTGACATAACCCCTTCCTCAGACAAGATACTACTGACATCCCCAACCCTTTAACCACTCACCTTTTCCCCAGCAGACACACAACTTGCAGCTAGCCAGTCTTTGGCGACACTCTCTCCGCGCAGCTAACCGGTTGCACTGATGGATATTGGTCAGTATTAACATTAATATCTCTTATGGTGGACGTCGCTGTCAGAGAGACCTGCCCTCTCCCTGGCTCAACTTGTAGATAGTTAGTTGTGTTCAGTTCACATCGATTACCTCAAGTACGCGGGATCGCCATAATGCAGGCATCCATCACAAACAGGACGCTTCGTCTTCATTGCTTAATGGATAAATGGACATGGGGACAGGTCGCAGTGAGCAGCAAATGAATGGAGGTTGTGTGGCTTACAGAGTGGCTTGCAGGGTCGACGTCGGACAGGGTACTAGGCATCTTCTCTTCTTATTTGTTCATCGTTGTTCTTCCTCCTGCTTCATAATCATCATTATCATCGCGACATTGGCGTTATATCTTCACTGCTATACAAGCAGAAGGGGAGAGAAAGAGAGATAGAAATGAGAGGGAGGGGAGAGAGAGAGAGAGAGAGAGAGAGAGAGAGAGAGAGAGAGAGAGAGAGAGAGAGTACCTGTCTGAGAGTAGCAGCATATGCATTACGTGTGAAACAGTTAAAAGAAAAATGAAAGATGGTAAGGAGGAGACAAAGAGGGGAGATAAGGAGTGTGTGAGCGAGACAGAAAAATAAGAGAGAAACTGAATGCGAGAGGAAGTTACTTGTGAAATTTAAAAAAAAAAAGCTAACCGTTTAAACTAAAACCACCTCAAAAAAGCAAAGGAAATCCGAAACACTCTAGTCCAACGGTTCTCAATCTGGGGTGCTGAGGCAATAATCAAGAATTTTTCATAACCTGCTTGAGATCAGCGAAGACAGCAGTTTAAAACAGAAACACCCCAAAGAAAGCCAAGAAGAGATCTGGACGCGGGTGTATTCAGAAAAACAATGCTATGGCAAGAATGCAGTGCATTCTCAACGTACGCTTACATTTAAAAACAGAAAAAGGAGGACCCTTCGAGTGTCTGAATGTACAATTCCCATAAACATAAAGGAAATAATGAGAAATTCATCCAAACAGTTTCATTCATCGCATTAAAGGCAATTCAAAATTAAATTTACACAGTTTTTTATTCTTTTTCTAAGTGTATAAACCGCTTTAAGGGTAGGTGAGCCACGAATTTGTTTTTTCCTGACAAGGGTGCCACTTGGGGAAAAGTTTGAGAAACGCTGCTCTAAACAAAAAGTCAACAATATGACAGGGGAAAGTGCAGGTCATCTGGACGGGGGAGGAAGAAGAATATATGACATGCGGCTGATGAAAAGTACAAGTCCTCGGCCCTCAGGCACAGATGGTGTTTACAGTGACAAAATAACGGGGAGAACCAATGACCTCAGAGAAGTTACTAGAGAAGAGTTTGTTCCATGTTTACTTTGTGTGTGTGAGTGAGCGAGTGGCTGAGTGAGAGCCCAGGTTACAGAGACAGAGGGGGTCGACGAAAATAGATAGAGAGAGGGGGGAGAGGATGAGATAGGCGTAGAGAGTCAAAGAGAGAGAGAGGTGGTGGGTGGGTGGGGAGGGGTAGAAACAGAGAAAAGGCCGACTCAAAAACAGGGGGGGGGGGGGGGGAAGGGGGCGGGAGAGGGAAGAAATAATTAATGAACAAATTTACTATATTTTGAAAGGGTTACAAACTGGGCCAGTAGGCCCGTCTTACATTCTGACCTCCCAAACACTCATCTTTCACAAAGCAATTGTACTGTATTTAAAAGCCATGTTTTATCCACTGACCCTAATCACCAATACATACATTCATCCATCGACCTCAAAAGCAAATCATCCATCGACCCCATCCAGCATCAATCTATCTATCTATCTATCTATCTATCCACCGACCACAGCCATCAAATTATTCATCCATCCCAATTATATTTCGATCTATTTATATCTATAGCCACCTACCATCCATCCATCAATCAACCAACCAACCAACCAACCAACCAACCAACCAACCAACCAACCAACCTACCTACCTACCTACCTACCTAGCTAGATCTTACTATCCAGAGACTAGGGGTAATTACTAGAACTCCACTATCTATCTGTCTGTCTGTCTGTCTGTCTGTCTGTCTGTCTGTCTGTCTGTCTGTCTGTCTGTCTGTCTGTCTGTCTGTCTGTCTGTCTGTCTGTCTGTCTGTCTGTCTGTCTGTCTGTCTGTCTGTCTGTCTGTCTGTCTGTCTGTCTGTCTGTCTGTCTGTCTGTCTGTCTGTCTGTCTGTCTGTCTGTCTGTCTGTCTATCTATCTATCTATCTATCTATCTATCTATCTATCTATCTAATCATTCATCGACCCCAAACATCACATCATTCAGGAACCCTAACCATCGAATCATTCATCGACTCCAACCATTAAATCGTTCATCGACCCTGATCACTAAATCATCAATCGAGCACAACTATCAAATCATTCAGGAACCCTAACCATCAGATCATTCATCGACTCTAACCACCAAATCATCCATCGACCCCAGAAATCAATTTATCTATCGACCCCAGCCACCAATTCTATCCATCGACCCTAACCACCAATTCTATCCATCGACCCTAACCACTAATTCTATCCAACGACCCTAACCACCAATTCTATCCATCGACCCTAACCACTAATTCTATCCAACGACCCTAACCACTAATTCTATCCATCGACCCTAACCACTAATTCTATCCAACGACCCTAACCACTAATTCTATCCAACGACCCTAACCACTAATTCTATCCATCGACCCTAACCACTAATTCTATCCATCGACCCTTACCACCTATTCTATCCAACGACCCTAACCACCTATTCTATCCATCGACCCTAACCACCTATTCTATCCATCGACCCTAACCACCTATTCTATCCATCGACCCTAACCACCTATTCTATCCATCGACCCTAACCACTAATTCTATCCATCGACCCTAACCACTAATTCTATCCAACGACCCTAAACACTAATTCTATCCATCGACCCTAACCACTAATTCTATCCAACGACCCTAACCACTAATTCTATCCATCGACCCTATAACCATAAGCTAATCATCACAGACACCCACCCACCGACCCTAACTATCAATCCATCATTCCATCCACTCACTCACTTCCACATAGACACGAGTGCGAACAAACACCTCAACTCCTATGACAAGTGATAACTGTACACTGATGGAAGCCACACAGCCAGTCTCCTGAGGGATTTGTTCACAGATAACACTTGTCTCCAGTAAGTTGAGGCCGGGACACAAACTGGGAGGTTAATGCAGTCATCCATTACTCAGTGTGGCATGACGTCGCTGTGAGCAACGTGCCCTGGTAAATTAGTTACAAAAACTGCGGTTACATTATGTCATCAGCGTTAATTTGATTTCTGCACTTAATTTGATTTCTGCTGCCATCCTTCGAGTTAACACAGAACTTATGAGGTTAGCAGCAATTGCCTCTTCATTTTTTCTTTCGTCTCCTCGTTATGTTTTATGTATGCTCTCCCAGTTCCTCATTACCTCTTAATTCTGCTTTCTTAATAAGTTTACGCTTACAGTTCACATGTAACATATTAGGTAGCAAACAGTAACTTTTCCTTGTTTCCTAAGTTATCCGTATTATCATCATAAGCTTTCTTCTTCTTCTTCTTCTTCTTCTTCTTCTTCTTCTTCTTCTTCTTCTTCTTCTTCTTCTTCTTCTTTTTCTTTTTCTTCTTCTTTTGCTGCTGCTTCTTCTACAACACCCTGGCCTCCCCCTGTCTCTTGAACTTTTCTTGAACTTTTCTGTTGACGCTACCTTCCCGAATTTCAACGTTTCCTGATGTGACGCAAGAATTTCGCTGTTGTTGAGGTAATTGGTTCTTTTTGCCTTAAGCAGTTTGAAGGATTTTTTCTGCTGTCGCAGGTAATCAGTTCTCTTTTCTGTCAGCACCGTCACGGATTTTTGTTCCGGTTGCAGGTCATAAGTTCTCTTTGTAGTTAACACTTTCAAGGATTTCACTGATGTTGAGGCAATCAGTTCTCTTAGTTGTTGTTGTTGTTGCAGGTAATCAGTTCTTTTTGCCGGCACCATTTTCTTTATGCTTTTTATATGCCCCACCGACATTATCATTTTCCCATACAACCACAACCCTGTGGTTAGTGGAGAAAGTTCAATGGTCAGGGCAGACTATACTGAAAGCGCTACGCTACATTCCAGAGCCGTTGAGACAAAGTACTCAGAGACGATGAACCGCCCGGTGGGAGTTAAGACGACGACGAATCAACATCGTGGCACAAAGGTAGTAAACCCATTAGTGCTCCCTTCTACTTGTGAATCGAGCCTGAGTCCGAAGAATCTCAGCGCAGTGCACGAACTCCGTACCACCGGCGAGGATCCTGAAATACTATGGGTATATTTGTAAAACTGTTGCCCGGGCAGCGCCGTTAGGCTACTCTTTTTTCGATTTCCAACTTCCAAGGGATTTTTAACGTGCGCAACAATACACACGGGCATCCGATCTTACTATCCAGAGACTAGGGGTAATTACTAGAACTCCACGTGAAAAATTCCAGCCTTCACCTGGGTTTTAACCCACGACCTTCAGCACTCGAGGCAGACGCCATGCCACGCAGCGCCCACCCCTTCTCCCACGCCTGGTGGAAATAGGTATTAAACGATGACACGCATACAGAAACCGGTTGCATGTCGAAGAATGGAGCTATGCCAGAACCCGCTACTGGGTAAAGTCACCATAGAGACAGCGAGATAACTGCTGCACCGGAGAGCGGAGGACGAATGGAGGATTGTGTGGTGCGAGTCGATTGATGATTTGGTGGTTGGGGTCGATGGATGATTTGGTGGTTGGGGTCGATGGATGATTTGGTGGTTGGGGTCGATGGATGATTTGGTGGTTGGGGTCGATGGTGATTTGGTGGTTAGGGTCGATGGATGATTTAGATGGTTGGGGTCGATGGATGATTTGGTGGTTAGGGTCGATGGATGATTTAGATGGTTGGGGTCGATGGATGATTTGATAGTTGGGGTCGATGGATGATTTGGTGGTTGGGGTTGATGGATGATTTGATGGTTGGGCTCAGTGGATAATTTGGTGGTCGGGGTTGATATGCCAGAACGTCAATAGGGACAATAAGTAGCTAGTAACAGCTCTGTAGCTTTCTCTCCGCTAGTCAGTCATGGATGTGTGGAATAACCCATGAACTCATGCTGTATAGAAACAGCTAACCATCTCCAGGGGAAGGCATTTTACGGGTCCGTGGCGTGTGGCACGACTCCATGAATCTACTACCCGTTAGAAGTCAACCTACATCTGGCAATAATAAGACGATAAGTCAATCATTTGATCCCGACACACGATCTAACTTGTAGGATAAAACAGAGGACAACATAAAAATGGTTTGGCCATGTAACAAGATTGGCATCAGACAGGGTACCACAGAGAGTACGGTTAAACATAAACAGTGATAACAGACCTAGAGGTCAACCACGCAGAACACAGACCGCAGAAATATCACGACAGCGCACAGTTGCAGGCACATGTTACTTCGACTTATGATGCCCTCAACATACTGTATGTATGTTAGTTGATCACGAGTCGAAGTTCCCACAGACAGGCACTGTCTTGGTTGTCGTTTGGAAACCACATGTTCCAGACCTGGCCATGGTGACTCCAGCAATGTTCTTCAATCGGTGGTGTGCGAATGTGTACTCGTGGTCCGCCAAAAATTACTGGCTAATCCTAATTTTTTTTTTTTTCCCTTTACTTTTTTTCTCTTTCTTATTTGTGTAAACAGATTTTCTCATCAATGTCAGTAATTACAAAGCAAACAATGAAATGGTAATGATTTCGCTGCAGCGCTCTGTCTCTCAGAAACATCGCTCCCATGACGTATATCAAGTTTTATCACCTTTGTGGCAATAGCTGAACACTGTAACTGTATGTTATTATTTAACGCATAAAAGAGTATCTACATTTGTTATTGTTTCTATTTTTGGTTAACTTTCAGTGATCTGCGACACGATTTCAACTGGTCCACGGATGTAGAAACGTTGAGAAACATCTGTCTAGTATGACCCCTTATTCCTACTTCTTTCTATGAGTGCCAAACTTTACATGCTGACATTCCTCGTGTGGGTTTCGCAGCCCCGTTCTGGGGGGGGGGGGGGGAGACAAGAATATGCCCATTGTCTCGACTAAATGGGGCATCCTTCAAAGTCAGAATGCATGTGCCAGAAAGGCAAGGAACCAACAATCTGCAAACAATAAAGTCAGAAATGTTAAACGAATGCGCACGCAAAAATTAGACTCTGGAACAAGACTAAAGTCCAGAGGTGGACAAACAATCAGAAATTTCAGCCAGAGTATACGGCCAGTGAACGTGAAAAAGAAAAAGAAGACGGCATACTGACTTATTCATCATACAGCTTCTACGGCTCCATCGGTTCTCTTGGTATTTATTTATGTAACTTCCTAGAGACACAAAACCGTAAGGGGGGGGAGGGAAGGGGGGAGGGGAGGGGGGTGGCGTATTATGACAGCATTAAAGCAATACAACACACGCCAGCGTTTGGTTTCAGTCGGGACCAAAAGTTGTTCACCTATCCAAGTCGCGGCTAGCGAGCCTCATGCGGCTCTTTAGTGATCTGAGTGTGGCTCGTCCAGTCAGCCACAAATCGGGTTTGACTCCGAAAAACATAGTTTTTGACCAGAAATTTGGCTCTCAAATCATTCGTGATCGTCCTGCTGTTGATTTTTGGCTCTTTCGACGAAAGAGTTGACCGACCGCTGACCTATCCTCAAAGGACAAAATTAAAGTTAGTTGCCTATTCTTTACAGGGCATTGCAGAACCAACCCCAGCAAATTGGATTTTAATCTTGAAATAAATAACACAAAAACTATGCAAAGGCGGTGATAACGCAGAGGAGCGCGGCACTCTCAAATTAATTTCCAAACTTTTATCCCCAAGGCCTCACATCCCCCCCCCCCCCCCCCTCAATTTTGTAATTTTTTAAAGTCAGATTTTTTCCTTTTTATTTGCAGAACAGTAAAAAGTAATACCTACGAAAAAATAGACACCATTACAGAAATTCAAAGAGAATTTATAGAATTTTTATCCAGGGTCTAAAATAGTCCCTCTGAATTTTTTTTTTTTTTGGGGGGGGGGGGGGGGGTTCTCAGCATTTAAACGAAAGGGCCCTTTCCACCCCTTTCGTCGTACTAGGCATATGGGGGCGGGCCTATTTTCGGCACTCGGTGGGTGTTTATGGCATCTAAGGCCGGCCGTTTTTATTCCATGAAGAATAATGTTTTGAATGAACAAGACAAAAATGGGGAAAGAACGTGGGCCCAGGGTTTTCACTGGGGGCCCCGCGGGAAAAATCGGCCTTTATAATTAAAAAATCCCCCGGGGATCTTTGTAAATTGTTCGCAATAAGTATCCCTACCCGGGCGTGATTTTTTGGCCCGTGATCTTTTAAAAGTTCAACTTTTCTGCCCCGAGAACCCTAATTCAACAGTTCGTGAAAAACAAAGGGGATGAAGGGACAGTATAACACTAGTAAAGTCCCAACAGGGCCCCAACCCCCCTTCGTCGCAACCAATGAAGGATCACAGTAAGTTAGCTCCCCAAATTAAAAAATCCCCCCCCCCCCCCCCCCCCCTCCCCCCCCCCCCCCCCCCCCCCCCCCCCCCCCCCCCCCCCCCCCCACCGCAAGGACACGTCTAGACCCAAGGATCCCCCTTTCCAAACCCCAACCCCCCGCCACAAGATCTGAACACTGCCCAGACCAAAGGATATCCTTACTGAACCCATATTCGTTTTTTCCCCAAGGCGCGATATTATAGGCCCTTAAGGACATCGGCTAAACCAATAATTCCAAGTACCAGAAACAAATCCTCCTCTCCCCTTTACTTCTGCCAAAACTCTACAATGTGCGCTTTCTTTTAAAGTTGTCCCTTTTAAAACGCCATTCCAAATACTCTGTTCTTCATGAGAAGCAGCTCCGGGGTGGTAAAAAGGGTCGGTTTTATCCCCGGGTCAGGTTTGATCCTTTCGGGGGACGATTTATTTACCCGGGCCCAAAAAAAAAGGCACAGTTTTGGGGCGGCGCAATCCACAAATGCAGAGATTTCCCCACTTTGTTTTTACCTTAACGCCCTTTGTGTTTAGCGGATCACTTCATGCACTCGGTTTACCCACTCGCAATCTGTATCCATATAAACAGCTAGTTCCGTCGGAGCATCGCACAGAGCACGACCCCTTAGTCCGGGGATGATCCGTGATCCCCGAAAATTTTTTTTCTCTTGCCTTCCCCTTTTTACGCTTTCCCCCCGGCTTTCACTTTAATTGGGTTTACCAAAAAAAAACGGGTGGGGCGGTGGTCAAGCAGGTAAGAACGCTTGGCTCCCCACT
>CAJHNH020008450.1:872309-887976 GCA_905116865.2 Candidula unifasciata | reverse complement strand
GGCCCTACTTCCCTGCTTTCCAACAAAAAATTCAGACGGTGTCAAAAAATCTTCTGCCAACACTTCCGCTCACTGTGTCAATAGTGACCGTCGGACCGCCGTCGAGTTAGGTAACATCAGGGGAAATTAAACACAATTAGCCGAGTAGCTGCTCCTAAAAGCCTGGCTAAGAGATAAAATATCTGACACCAACAGATGGTGTGCAAATCTCCAGTCAGTAAGTCTGCTTGGTCAATCTTATCTCTGTTACCTAACACTTAACGTCTGGGAAAAAGTTTTTGTGTGTGATATCGCCAACATCCAGGAGAATTAAATGCTTGTTCATTTCGCCTACGTAAAATAAAGAATGTATCCAAATCCCTATTTGTCTTTTCTTTTTTTTTTTTCTTTTTTTTTTTTTTTTTTGTATACTTCAAAATAACATACAAATAAAAGTAGGTTGAGGAAAGTCATTCTGGAGTCACCGAGCGTATTTGTCCACATGCAGCTCCCCGAGTGGGTTCGGGTGCTGTACTGTGGGAGAAAAACAATGATAGGCCCACAGCCTCCGCAACAAGCACGTCACCTAATTGGAGAGGAAGGGAAGAGGAGGAGGAGGAAGACGAAGAAGAAGAAGAGAGAAGAAGAAGAAGAAGAAGAAGAAGAAGAAGAAGAAGAAGAAGAAGAAGAAGAAGAAGAAGAAGAGGAAGAAGAGAAGAAGAAGAAGAAAAGAAGAAGAAGAAGAAGAAAGAAATGAAGAAGAAGAAAGAAGAAGAAGAAAGAAGAAGAAGAAGAAGAAGAAGAAGAAGAAGAAGAAGAAGAAAAAGAAGAACAACAACAACAACAACAACAACAACAACAACAACAACAACAACAACAAAAACAACAACAACAACAACAACAATATGATGAAGAGGAGGAGGAGGAGGAGGGAGGTCGAGAATGGTCTAAGAAAAAAAAAAGAGAGAAGGAGGAAAAAGAAAAACAGGAGGAGATATAAGAAGATATTCGTGCAGAATTTTCACGTCTTCTCTGGCCCAAGGAAGCTGTGCGCAGATTCCCCTAGAAAAATCTGCGATAGAAGACGGGCACTTCGGGAAATATCCCTGAGCAATTACAGTGATCCTTGAAAAACCACATTACAACCGACCAGTTCTAGGCAAAACGGTAGTTTAGACTTCGTAATGATGGCGAACAGAGAGAAAGATAGAGAGAGAGAGAGAGAGAGAGAAGAGAGAGAGAGAGAGGAGAGAGAGAGAGAGAGAGAGAGAGAGAGAGAGAGAGAGAGAGAGAGAGAGAGAGAGAGAGAGAGAGAGAGAAGCGAGCGACAATCGCTAATGATTCAACGTGGACAAAAAGCCCGTAATTGAAGGAGAAAATCAATTAAAGAAATAAAAAGCACAACCTCCAATCAACTGGGCCAGCGGGGAAGAATAAAAAAAAAACAGGAATACCAGCTCTGTTTTAATTGACACCAGAATTGCGAGGGAAAGAGCAACAAAAACGAACAAGTGTACAGTCAAGCGTTTTGATAGACTCATTAACAGAGACTGATATGCACTTATAAAAGACACCAGAAATCAGAGATATCAAGTGACGTGTAAAGTCCAGAAGCAGACGAACAGCTAGATCGATCGATCAGGTTAACCTCTCCGAGAAGCCACCTAGAGTTTACTGCTCTATCCTGAGATTTAACACCTCAATCTGGACCGCACACTAGCAAAGATAAATCGTAAAGAATGGAACCTTTGGTGCGGAATTACAAAGCAAGGTTTATACCCCTCCTCTTTCCCGAAGTCCCCGACGCTGCACCCGGAAGACATCATGTGCAATGAATCTGGCCCTTAAACTAAGCCAAATGACCGATAATTTAAGTGCACGCTTTATGCTGTCAGCAACAACACAAGTGCCGCTGAAAGGAGAAGTACGGAGGAGGATGTCAACAGTGCTCTAACTGTACAAGATGGCAGTGAATTCATGGTTGCTTCTAAAGAGACATGAATGTCCCTGTAGGGGAGATAAAAACCGGGTTGATGGTCGGCACTGTAGGACAGGTCGGCCTGACAACGAAACGCAGATATCTATACCGTTCTCTTCTTATCTACGTTCACCGGGTGTACGCTCCGGCGGAAAGTTCTGGTTGTTCGTCCACTTGTTCCACACCTGGAGGTTGACCGGTACTGCCGTGGCATAGCTCTGATTAATTGTTTGCATGCTTACCGTGTGGGGTTCCAGATTCGCACTGTAGAGGAGAAAAGGGAGCCAATGCCTCTCCCCCTCCCCCAACAAGCATGTCCAATGAGTTGGCAAAGTTAGGGCATCCTTCAAAGTCGGAGTGCATCTGCCTGAAATGCAAGGAACTAACAGTGTGCATACAAAAAAGCAAGTTGTGTAACACGGATACACATGCAAAACTCCGGTCTTGGAACAGAGCCGAAGTCCAAATGGACAAACAACCAGGACTTTCCGCTGGATGGTGAACTCAGAAGAAAAAGAAGAAGAGGAAAAAGAAAAATGAGGAGGAGGAGGAGACGAAGAAGAGAAGAAGAAGAAGAAGAAGAAGAAGAAGAAGAAGAAGAAGAAGAAAGAAAGAAGAGAAGAAGAAGAAGAAAGAAGAAGAAGAAGAATAAGAAGAAGAAGAAGAAGAAGAAGAAGAAGAAAAAGAAAAAGAAAAAGAAAAAGAAGAAGAAGAAGAAGAAGAAGAAGAAGAAGAAGAAGAAGAAGAAGAAGAAGAAGAAGAAGAAGAAGAAGAAAAGAAAGAAGAAGAAGAAAAGGAAGAAGAAGAAGAAAAGGAAGAAGAAGAAGAAAAAGAAAGAAGAAGAAAAAGAAGATGGAGGAGGAAAAGAAGTAGAAAAGAAGTAGGAGAAGAAAAAAAACTACCTCGCAAGCAGATTGAACAATAACCATCTGCTGCAATAAATCAGGCGATAACGAAGGTCAGGAGGCCAGTTGGTGCCAGGGACCGGTCAATTATATCAATACAGACTTGGGGTTTGTTATTTCATTCCTATAAATAAACGTTCTGAAATCGTTGCTGTGCTTGTTATTCGACATATGTGCTTCGTTAATATAAATTTATGTCACCCATTGTGCCATTTCAATGGTTTGAAATGAATTCTGTCCGTACTCCATAGTTGTGGATGTCAAGCTGTACAATAGATATGGCCAATAATAAGACACCATTTTTTTTTTTTACAGGGTGCTTAGTTCACTATATTCTTAGTGCACTTGTATCCATAGCGAGGCGCAAACGCCGTCTTGAGGTGACAGGCTCAATTCCCGGCACGGTAACTATAGCTTTCGATTTTTATGTTGTCTAGTTTGTTCTATCTTTCTACTTCTTTCTATGTGTGCCGACCAATACACCTTCTATTACTTTATTAATTTAAAATTATTTCATGGACGGAGCCGCTGGACGGTCTACTTGCCAGTTTATGCATCACGCCTGGACGGCTGTATAACAGTGAAGTTTCCAAAAGGTTGGCAGGAATGCAAATTGAATGAGACCTAACAGAAGTGGAAGACATATTCTTCCGTACTCCTGGAATGCCTTGCAGTGTCACAGCAGAAAGAGATCGCTTGAACGGGGCCCTTCGTATGAAGTACTTTTCAGCGTCTGATACTTCCGCGGTTCATTTTTCTGCGTGGCCGACGTGGAAGTAACGGAGTAAATGAGAAACCGGGAGAGAGCGTAGAAAGGGAGGGGGTGGCGGGGAGGGAGGGGGGTAAACGAGTAAAAGAATGATTGCGAGAGAGTGGCATGAATTGAGTGTTTAAACGAGATATAATAGGAGTTGAAATGAATGAAGGATTGGGAGAGTGAGAGGGATTAAGTGTTAAATGAGACATAACTGGAGTGAAAGATGGTGGCAGGATCTGAGTGTTTCAACGAGACATGGTGGGGCGGAAGTAACGGTACAGAATTCCCTTTCGACATTTCGACAAGGACCTCTCTCCGGGCTGTGGTAGACAAAAATAACATCATATATATATATATATCTATATATATATATATATATATATATATATATAGGCCCACAGCCTCCGCAACAAGCACGTCACCTAATTGGAGAGAAGGGGAAGGAGGAGGAGGAAGAAGAAAAAGAAGAAGAAGAAAGAAGAAGAAGAAGAAGAAGAAGAAGAAGAAGAAGAAGAAGAAGATATATATATATATATATATATATATATATATATATACTATATATATATATATATCCATATATATATATATATATATATATATATATATATAAGTGAGAGAGAGCACGAAATGATTCCCGGAAATTCATAAATAACTGATTTTTTTTTTTTTTGGTCTTGTTTGGTTTCGTTTCGTAATAGCTCATCCTGTCCAGATTTTCTCCTACTCAGAATTTCTGTGAGACTCAGGATCCAATCATTGGTACGGCAAGAGGCGTAATTTTTAGTTTTATGGGCCCTGGGTGGGGGGGGGGGGGGAAGAGAGAGAGAGACTGTCGCTATTGTCTGTTATACTACCTTTTTTAGGGCGGTGTATACAGGGGGTCGTGAGCCTGAGAATTTATGGCCGCGTGGCTAGTGCTGTCGCCAAGGACTGTGAAAGTCAGAATGTTTAATTCTGCCCCTGACAGAAAAAAAAAAAAAAAAAACTCTGATCACTTTACAGGGGGTCGAACTCGAATATCCTGCATGAGAGCCCCAGGTTGTAACTATGACATCCTTAAATGTACAGATAAGACAGATAGTCACCCCCCCCCCCCTCCCTCCCCGGTCCCTTTTTTCCCTCTTACTCTTAGAGCATAGGGCAAAACCGATAAGCACATACTATACGAGGACATAAGAGTGCATGGGCATTTACAGCTCACTCTTCAGGCAGTTCAAGAAGCCAGCGGTGCTTTGTCCATGACTACCAGCAGCATGACAATAGAGGTGATGGCGGTGACACAAGCTTTCAAGTGAATAGACATCACGGGATTATTTCCGCGAGTGTGTGTGCTGAGTGATCTTTCTGAGCATGATCCGGCGGGCCGAGGCAGGCTGGTTACAAAGACAATGGATTGAGTCATTCTGTGTGTGCAGTTAGCTTCATATTTGTCCCAGGGCATGCAGGTGTTGTTGGTAATGAAAGAGCCGATCAATGGCAGGTGCTGCATTAATTGAAGATAGCCGGCCCATGGATCACGCAGACATTGTCATTGCCCTTAGAGAGATAGGAAGCAATGTGTCCACATCACTGCTAAGAATACGAGAATTTGAAGTAAAGATGGGCACAGTCAAGCACGAGAAGCACACCAGAAGCAAACGGATCTACTATGTCTCCCTTGACATCCTAAGTAAGGACTATTCAATTAAGTCAGTGGATCTCAACCTTCCAAATGCGGCGACCCTTTAACATAGTTCTCTGTTGTTGTGGCGACCCTCAAACAATCATTTTCCTTCATAACTTCAATGAATATGTGTTTTCCAATAATCTTAGGCGACCATCGTGAAAGGGTCGTTCGCCCCGCCCCTCCCCCCTTTCCCAAAAAAAAAGGGGTCGCGACCTGCAGGATGAGAACCGCTAAACTAAGATATTCAATACGTCGCCCGTTTAATATATATATATATACGGAACGTTATGTTGTGGTTTACACACATGTTGCGATATCTGCGTCCTACTGCCTAATACATCCGACTTAAGCAAACCTCTACTTAAACATGATAGCATGGGATGTAGCAGGTATATTCCGCAAAATGAGGAAATGAGGGAGAGAGTGGAAATGAAGGAAGATAGATAGACAAGGGAGAGATGCATTATTAATTTTCGAAAATATTCAGAGATGTCCGTGCAATGATCGCAATAAACATACTCTAGGGAGGAAAGGAGGTTTGTATTCGGAAACGGTATACTCCAGAGAGAGAGAGAGAGAGAGAGAGAGAGAGAGAGAGAGAGAGAGAGAGAGAGAGAGAGAGAGAGAGAGAAAGAAACACACACACACACACACACACAGAGAGAGAGAGAGAGAGAGAGAGAGAGAGAGAGAGAGAGAGAGAGAGAGAGAGAGAGAGAGAGAGGTGGGGGAGGGGGAGATATATAGAACGAACAAAACTTTATTTTCAAAGGGTCACAAATTAGTCACGAGGAGATGTCTTACATTCAGTCCTTCCAAACTCCCATCTTTTCACACAGCAGTTGTATTTTATCAATAAAGCATGTTATGTTAATTTAATAATATGCATATTATGAATATGAAGTCAAAACAAACGCATGAGTGGTAAAATGCATGCGCACGCTGGAACGCAAACACACACACACCCATTCACTCACTCACACACAAACACACAAACAGGCACCCAATACACACATATACATTGTTGTGTGCAATCCGAAGATCCACACTACGGGCAACCGATAATGAACATGAGGTATGACGAGGACACGACGTCACTTGCCGACAGAAATTTTTAGACAGATGACAGTTGCAAAAAATGTGTTAATGGCAGAGGTTGGAAACTAGGCTTAGCTGTATTCTACTTGATGCCGCAGTTGGCGGGGAGCTTAGGCCCTGTAGTCTGGCTTAGAGTTAAAAGCAGTTCTTCTACTTGATGCCGCAGTTGGCGGGGAGCTTAGGCTCTGTACTCTGGCTTAGAGTTAAAAGGAGTTCTTCTACTTGATGCCGCAGTTGGCGGGGAGCTTAAGCTCTGTACTCTGGTTTGGAGGTAAAAGTTATTCTACTGGATGCCGCAGTCTGCGGGGAGCTGAGGCTCATTGCTGCGGATTGGAGGAAAGTAATTAGTTAACCGTCGTTTGATACAGTGACTGTAATGTATGCATTTCATTGACGCCATTTATATCTGTGAGGAATTGTTCAAATAAATGTCTTTGATTTGCCTGTCAACGACGTGTTTGTAGCAATTTCAACGGTTGACTTTGTTTTTCTGCCCGCCGTTGGTCTTGGTCATTGGTTACCCCTAGAAATTAGTTTACTTGGAATGTGTACGGCATGGATCCGGGACTACACCTCACGGCCGAATTTATGAACAGAATATCATCGTACAGTAATGGAGACAAATAAGAGCCGTTCATATATACACACAATACAAACATGCACACACACATACGTACATGCGTACATACACACACACACCCACACACGCACGCACACAAGCACACACAAAAGACAGACAGACAGACAGACAGACAGACAGACAGACAGACAGACAGACAGACAGACAGACAGACAGACAGACAGACAGACAGACAGACAGACAGACAGACAGACAGACAGACAGACAGACAGACAGACAGACAGACAGACAGACAGACAGACAGACAGACAGACAGACACGCACTCACACACACTCATACACAAAGTCACCCACACAGACACACTCTCATAAACACACGCATTCAACCCAGACACACACAGCTATACAGACACACACGCACGCACGCACGCACACACACACACACAGACAGACAGACAGACAGACAGACAGACAGACAGACAGACAGACAGACAGACAGACAGACAGACAGACAGACAGACAGACAGACAGACAGACAGACAGACAGACAGACAGACAGACAGACAGACAGACAGACAGACAGACAGACAGACAGACAGACAGACAGACGGAGAGAAATAGAGACAGAGAGCTATTCCGCAAAACTGGGCCCAGGGACCCCGACGGGGATGAAAACCTATATAGATACTTAGACCTGATCGTCGCCGATCCTGAGAAACATAAAACTGACATTGAAATGGGAAACGAATGGACTCGGGGTGGGGGGGGGGAACGATCAGTCTAAAAGAAACTACCAACGAACGCTGATGAGAGAAACAGATGTGGGACCTGTGTGTGTGTGTGCGTGCGCGTGAGTGCTTGTGTGTGTGTGTGTGTGTGTGTGTGTGCGTGCGTGCCGCCACCCCCTCCCAAATATACACACACGTGCGTTCAAAGACAGGGAATCTGCAGGTGAAATAACAGAACTAATTGTCCACACTAACGTCTGGCTAAACCAGTATTTGGCAACGGTTTTTGGTCATGCCGGCACCACCTCAGGCTTTCTAAGATTCCCATCACCCCTCCGCGCCCCCCCCCCCTTTTTTTTTCTCTTGCATGTAATTTAAGCTCTGGACAAGTGCAATATCGAACTGCCGACTTTAACAATCAAATGCGCCCCCTCCCCTTTGACAATTAAATGCGCCCCTCCCCTTTGACAATCAAATGCGCCCCCTCCCCTTTAACAATCAAATGCGCCCCCTCCCCTTTAACAGTGAAATGCGCCCCCTTCTCTTTAACAATCAAATGCGCCCCCTCCCCTTTGACAATCAAATGCGCCCCCTCCCCTTAACAATCAAACTGCACCCTGGTCGGGCGTGGGCGCCACGTTAGGAAACACTGGGCAAAACCTACGTAACCCCCCCCCCCACCCCCCACCCATTCTTGCGTTATCTCACACAAACACGCCGTGCGCGCGCGCACGCACGCACACACACACATACACACACGTGCGCGCGAATGGTGTGAAACTCGGCGGGTGAAATAATGCGCGCGATACCTAGATTCTGACTTACATGCGCTATTCTCCAACTGCCCAGCGCGTTTATGTACTCATGTACAGCTGTCACGGATACCACTTCATTATCTCACTGGGCGTGAAGTGGGCGGCACGTTCAGACAGTCGCCCGCAGAGCGGCTTAATACAGAAGTGTGAAACGTCCAGTATATCCTGAATCGTAGTCAATCACTATCAGCTGTGTTGTGTCACCAGTTACTAGAACCATGAAGCATAAATTTTTTCCTCGCCTTCTTTTTTTTCCCCGCTCGCTTCAAATAAATTATATATATATATCTGTAATGCTGTCTCGAGTATGAACGTCACTGTCTTTTGTAATTCACTTAAAGGTCCGTAAAGTCTGGCTTCAACCAGTCTCTCTTGGTGAGAAATGTTGCATCGAAATGTAGAATTTTTGTATCTGTCCTAGTAGCACACACTCGTCTCTCACACACTGCCGTTCATCCATCTCTAGTATCTGTCCTGGTAGCACACACTCGTCTCTCACACACTGTCGTTCATCCATCTCTAGTATCTGTCCTGGTAGCACACACTCGTCTCTCACACACTGCCGTTCATCTATCTCTTGTATAAGTGCAACTACTCTAGTAACTGTCCTAGTAGCACCAACCTGTCTCTCACACACTGCCGTTCATTCATCTCTTGTATAAGTGCAACTACTCTAGTAACTATCCTAGTAGCACACACTCGTCTCTCACACACTGCCGTTCATTCATCTCTTGTATAAGTGCAACTACTCTAGTAACTGTCCTAGTAGCACACACTCGTCTCTCACACACTGCCGTTCATCTATCTCTTGTATAAGTGCAACTACTCTAGTAACTGTCCTAGTAGCACACACTCGTCTCTCACACACTGCCGTTCATCTATCTCTTGTATAAGTGCAACTACTCTAGTAACTGTCCTAGTAGCACACACTCGTCTCTCACACACTGCCGTTCATCTATCTCTTGTATAAGTGCAACTACTCTAGTATTTGTCCTGGTAGCACTCGTCTCTCACACACTGCCGTTCATTCATCTCTTGTATAAGTGCAACTACTCTAGTAACTGTCCTAGTAGCACACACTCGTCTCTCACACACTGCCGTTCATTCATCTCTTGTGTAAGTGCAACTACTCTAGTAACTGTCCTAGTAGCACACACTCGTCTCTCACACACTGCCGTTCATCTATCTCTTGTATAAGTGCAACTACTCTATCTAGTATTTGTCCTGGTAGCACTAGTCTCTCACACGCTGCTGTTCATCCATTTCTTGACTAAATACAGAATTGGTCAAGTAAAAGGTTCAATTCACGGGACGGGATGAATACTATTCCAGACAATCTGTCTTTGCCAACAGAAGAAAGAAACTAGACTTCAAAAGCTACAAAAGCCAATCCAGATAAACGGAAGAGAATCGTTATACCCTTCCAGATTTCACTCAGCTGCGCAACATAGGGGAACGCATTATACTCTTTCAAATCTATTTTAATACCTGTATCTTACATATCCCGCTTGCATACATCGTTACATTACGGTGTTCAACCTCTGGATCTTCTCCCCATCTTTATTTCACCAAAGAGAATGTCCTTGGGGACTTTCCGCCCTGCGGTGAATGATTTCAATACGGATGAAAATAGATTTTATCTGGTGCAAAACTGTTGTCACATCAAATCACCGTACACTGTTCCTATCCGAGCAAACATATTTAAGTAACAAAGCGGGAAAAAAGTAATGTAATTATTGCATAAAGAAGTTTAATTCTTCTTCGCCCGTGGCACAAGCTGGATCTCAAATTAAGATGGTTTTCAATGTACTTAAGGTTAAGATAATTAGAATGCATTGTACAGAATCTTCTTCTTCCTTCTGTTTTCTTCTTCTTCTGTTTTTTCCTTTCTTTTTCTTCTTCTTCTTCTTCTTCTTATTCTTATTCTTCGTGTTCTTCTCCTGCTTCTTTTTCTTCTTTTTCTTTGTTTTACTTTACTCGTGTCGGAGTTTACAGCTAAGCGGCGATATCTGCCCCTGTCGACCCAGCGTATCCTATTTCATCAAACCCCTAATTAGTCGCCTTCTATGACATGCTTGTTGGGCATCTCTGAGTATCCCCCCCCCCCTACTACGGGGCCCAAGAACCCATATATTGACAACAGAGATGACTGCGGCGGAGATGATATCAGGAAGTAATTTACGTCACGCAATTATCACGGCTGGCACACCTTCGTCTACATTATTCTCACTGCCTCCCTAGCAAAGCATGTCGTAAAAGGCGAATAATTAAGGGTATTTCCTTCAAGGTCGTAGTGTCTCTGCCTGACAGGCGAAGAGCCAACAGTCTGCACAAAAACAAGCCATATTTGTTATATAGATGTGCAGGAAAAACCCCGGTTCTGGGACACAACTAAAGTTCCAGAAGTGGACGAACAACCAGAACTTTTCGATGAAGTTTATAGAAGATAACACCAATTAACCATCACTTGCACTGTCCGGAGAGAAGCTCTAAAGCAGTGGTTCCTAACCTTCCTAATGCCGCGACCCTTTTATACAGTTCCTCATGTTGTGGTGACCCCAACCATAAAACCAGTTTCGTTGCCACAACATACCTTCAGTGAATATGTGTTTTCCTATGATCTGAGGCGACCCCTGTGAAAGGGTCGCCACCCAGAGGTTAAGACACGCTGCTCTAAAGGATGCTACATACCCTGGACCTTTGAAGCGATGCCTAGCACGGAGCCATAGCTGGTGGTGCTAGTTCAATCCCATAGAAACCGACTATTCTCTATAGAGCAGCTAGTCGCCTGGCGCTAACGCTGCAACAAGAACGAAACTATAGCTCTAGCAACGACCCCATGCAACGACCCTTCGAAGCAACTACACTCGTAAACCAAATATCAGTGTCCCAAACCAAAACTCACAACCCTGACAGCGTAAGACACATGACTGAACCATTTCACCACGAAGACCCAAATCTATCCTTTTTATCCAGCAGTTAAATAAAACACCAACATCCCGGCATTCGGGACATTTACATAACTCAATATGTCCCAACTAAAGTAGCGTATGTGACCATCTACAATCAGTATATCTCAATTGTTAGAAAAAAGTAAAGATCCCTTTCCACGCCTCAGGCGCATCGGGAATATCGGAACAGCACCCATATTTTTACAGATCAATCGGCACTAGGTGAGTAATGTGGTCAGCATTACGCCGGCCGTCTTTACTTCCCCAGGACATACATCCTGGTATCCACTTTAGGCAGGGTCGACCTGCGACGCCCCGTACCATGATAAAAATTCATGCAGCCAGCAGTGTGTTTTGATCGCGGTACGTTGGAATAACGAGTCATACGCCTAAGCCACGGTCGCCGCAAGTCTCAATTGTGTGTAGTCATATATTTTACATTTGGTTAGTGCATGCAGAAGAAATCTGACAAGATACGCTAGCACACATCACAGTATATATGTTGTCATTTTGAAAGTAACACATTCATGCTCTTTTCATTGTGATTGTTATCTCCTGAAGTATTTAAAAGACAATCTGGTATTGACAGAGGCAAGCATCCCATCCCGATCTTCAGCTGCCAGCGAAGAGTTCAAGTTCCGACGCCCATACTTGAACTTCCCTTACATAAAAAGCAGGTAATGTAATAAACTTGGAAAGCAGTTTAACCTTGAGTCTTTCACTCCGGTGAAACAAACTGGGCCTCAATTCCTATCATTCCAACGCCACACAACCAGGCCAGACCATTGTTGCGGCCAACATAGCTTCCAGCCGGTCTTTCTTCGCGTTGATACATTTAGAAAGCACTTCCACATTCCAATCTCTTTCAATGACAGTCTTCAACAGTTCCTTGCTTCTCTTCAATTCCAACGCGATGTCATTTCTCATTCGCTCGGTCCGGGTTGAATTCTACTCCAGAAGGTGTTAATTCTATTGGGTCTCCACGCCAAATTTTCTTTACCGCAAAAGAAGGGGCAAGAAAGAGAGTAGAGAAAATCAGAACACAAAATTCGCAGAAAAAAAAAAGAGGGGGGCGGGGCGGAGAGAGAGAGTGAGCGAGAGACATAGAGAGAGAGAGAGAGAGAGAGAGAGAGAGAGAGAGAGAGAGAGAGTGAGAGAGAGAGAGTGAGAGAGAGAGAGAGAGTGAGAGAGAGAGAGAGAGAGAGAGAGAGAGAGAGAGAGAGAGAGAGAGAGAGAGAGAGAGACATAGAGAGATAGTGTGAGAAAAACTAACATTATTTTTAAGACACAGAGAGATGGAGAGAAGATCTAACATTATTTTAAAGTGTTACAAACTGGAAAAGCCTTTCATTCGGCCCTTTCAGACACTTATCTTTTATACAGCGATTGTACTCTACAGCAGGGGTTCTCAAACTGGGTGCAGCGAACCTTTGCCAGGGGTGCCGCGTCAATAATCAAGATTTTTTTCAAAATCTGCTTGAAATTAATAAAGACAGCAGTTACAAACAGAAATAACACGAAGGAAGCCAAGATCAGTTCTGGATGCAGGTTATTCAGAAAACAATGATATTGGCAAGGCTGCAGTGTATTCTCAACGGACTGTTACATTAAAAAAATAGAGGATCAGCATTCAAGTGATCTCAGGGTACACTTAACTAAACTTCCCACAGACATCGGGGAAATAATGAGAAATTTATCTGAACGGTGTCACTCATCACTGTAAAGATAAGTAAACATTAAACGAAATTTTTTTTGCCCGACAACGGTGCCGCGGCGGAAAAAAAAAAGTCTGAGAAACGCTGCTCTACAATATTCACAAAACACGTTATGTTTCATTTAGCGATATATACAGTTTGAGTATTGGTAAAGACACAACAGGATGAAGAGCATTTACATAAATCCATGCACGCGTACATACTTACAATCACGAGACAGAGAGAGAGAGAGAGAGAGAGAGAGAGAGAGAGAGAGAGAGAGAGAGAGAGAGAGACACAGAGACAGACAGAGAGGCAGACAGAGAGGCACACAGACAGACATATACAGGCAGAGAAAGTGAGAGGGGAGAAGGAAATAAGAAAGAGAGAGGGAGAGAGAGACAGATAGAGAGAGAAAGAGATAGAGGGGAAGAGAGAGACAGGAGAGACAGAGAGAGGGAGAGACGGATAGAGAGGGATAGACAGGGAGATATGGACAGAGAGAGAGGGGGGGGGGGAGAAAGAGAGAGGGAGAGAGAGAGAGCTGACACTAATCTGAAATCACTACGGTAATGAAAACAAGAACAACTTGGTTGAAGAAATTATCTGCACAAGATAAGGTCACAGAATAGACACCTGAGAAACCGGGCAGCCACAGCGGCATGTGGTAATTACCATCGACCACGCAGCCCACCTGTGGTGTTTGGTCATGGGAACTATATAGCAAGCCCTTAACTCTTTTTCTCTTCAACCTCTTACTAAAACTGTAGTGAGCATACTTTGGATCTTTTCTCCAGCCAATGCCGGCGTGGTGGGTAATGAACAGGCAGACAGATTGGCTGGATCTGCACCCCTGGATGGTGTACTGATACATGACAAGGCAGATGTGGTCAAGGCCCTTTGAGAACAAGCAACGACATCAGTAGAGAAAGAAGATTATGGCCTGGAGAGACTGAGGCTCCTGGGTGTAACCAGAGGGTCTGGCCGGCTCACTACACTCACAAGAAAGGCAAGATGGATATATTACCAGATTGTCACCAGCACCATCAGTCCTGGAAATTTGCGATGGCTGCTGAAAATAAGGACGAAGCATGCATTTAAATGCCCTGAGTGCTGTGATGTCAATTATTGACTTGACTCAACTAACATATGTATTCCTTAATGTTATTATTATTCGAACCCTTCTGAATTTTAACATTCTTCTTCTTCTTCGCGTTCACCAGCTGTAAACTCTAGCGGAAAGTTGCGGCTGTTCGTCCACATTTGGACTTTGGTCTTGTTACAGAATCCAAGTTTTGCCTGCACATTTGTTTTACGGATCTTAGCTTATTTTGTATGCAGACTGTTGGTTTAGGCAGGTGCACTGCGATTTCAAAGGAAACATCCATAACTGGTCAACTACGACAAGGTTCTTTGGGGCAGTAGATTTGTTACACACCCCCTCACCCCCCCCCACCCACACACACACACCTATACGTGGAGGACACGGATCGAAATGTGCTGTCGCCGACCCCCTCCTCTCCCCCCCCCCCCTCCTCGTGGTTTCTTCGTGTCGGCACCCCGAGAGGTTAAGTAGGTAGGAAAGAAGGTAGGATGCACACGGTGATGGAAATGCAGAGCAGGCAGGCAGACGGACAGATCGACGGACAAACAACCATAAAGTGATGGAGAGTGAGAGCAGTTTTAGTGTAAACACACATCCAGTTTTAATTTGCCTTGTTTGCGGTAGATGAAACAGCAGACACCGAATAAAGACAAACAACCCACATGCTTACAGCAACCTGAACAAGGCACGCGTTTCACAGGCGTTTTACTCTGAGGTTTCATCGGCGTTTTACTCTGAGGTTTCATCGGCGTTTTACTCTGAGGTTTCATCGGCGTTTTACTCTGAGGTTTCATCGGCGTTTTACTCGGAGGTTTCATAGGCGCTTTACTCGGAGGTTTCATAGGCGCTTTACTCAGAGAATTCAAAGGCGTTTTACTCAGAGGATTCAAAGGCGTTTTACTCTGAGGTTTCACGGGCGTTTTACTCTGATGTTTCAAAGGTGTTTTACTCTGAGGTTTCAGAGGCGTTTTACTCTGAGGTTTCAAAGGCGTTTTACTCTGAGGTTTTATAGGTGTTTACTCTCATGTGGTCATCTCCAGAATTAGTCTCCTGTGAGTTGCGGATTTTTTTTTTATTTTATTGTAGGCTGGTGAAGTTGCCACGAAAGTGTGAAGTCAGGGGTGAGGTAAAGTCAAAATTTATATCTGTTCGAAATCTCTCCATCTTAAAAAGTGGATCGAACCCGGGTCTCCCCATGTGGGTTTAGGGAGCTCAATTTTTTTTCTAAATTAGGGGAGTTGGGAGGTGTGCGCAATAAACAGTTTTTGCTGTTTAGGTTGCCTATATTACTTCTATTGCCGCTGCCGCCGCCGATACTGCTAAAACAACTATTAATACTCCTATTATTACTACTGCTGCTACAGCAAAACAACAACTACCACTACTACTGCTGCTACAGCAAAACAAC
>CAJHNH020008450.1:824809-869809 GCA_905116865.2 Candidula unifasciata | reverse complement strand
AGATATAGCCCAGCGCAATGAAGTGCATCTACTCATCTGTCAAAATTGTGTGTGTTTTGTTTATTTTTTACTTAAATAACAAATAAATCTTCAAAAAGGGAAAAAATCAGAAGCGTGATAAACAATCACTGGGAGATATTTCTACTGCTATAATACATTAGTGTGTGGCAATCAGGCACTCCATCTAGACAGAGACCTAACGCTGTTGAGGATCGCCCTATATTGCACAGGTTCCCCCGCACATAAACAGAACGATGTGTCCCCCGACAATCCAGATGAATCGCTCTATTATTATCAGTTAGCGGGCTCTCACAGAGTCCATGTGGCAGATCTCCATTTAGATAGCACAGGCGGTGTTGGTGTTTTTTGTTTCAACCCTGCCTGCGTGTCTGTCATCTAATGGGAAGCCAGTGGTTTTTGTTGATGTTCAACAGATATTCTCTGTTAACTGGCCTCATTTACGTAATGTGTCTTCATTCGGCGTTGTTCTTGTGAAGAAAGGTTTGTGTGTGTTATGAGAGTACAGTTAGCTGGATGTGGAGAGAGGGAAGATGTGAGACAGGGGATATGAGGCGAGGAAAGATATATATGAGATAATCGGAGGTATGAGGTGAGGAAAGATATATGAGATAATCGGAGGTATGAGGCGAGGAGATCTATGAGATCAGCAAGAGGTACTGGAGTGAGGAGAGAGTGATATATGCGATCAACAGGGGTTAAGGGGTGAGGAGATGGGAGATCTATGAGATCAGCAGGAGTTATGGGGTGAGGAGATGGGAGATCTATGAGATCAGCAGGAGTTATGGGGTGAGGAGATGGGCGATCTGTGAGATCAGCAGGAGTTATGGGGTGAGGAGATGGGCGATCTGTGAGATCAGCAGTAGTTATGGGGTGAGGAGATGGGAGATCTATGAGATCAGCAGTAGTTATGGGTTGAGGAGATGGGAGATCTATGAGATCAGCAGTAGTTATGGGGTGAGGGGATGGGAGATCTGTGAGATCAGCAGTAGTAATGGGGTGAGGAGATGGGAGATCTGTGAGATCAGCAGTAGTTATGGGGTGAGGAGATGGGAGATCTTTGAGATCAGCAGTAGTTATGGGTTGAGGAGATGGGAGATCTGTGAGATCAGCAGTAGTTATGGGGTGAGGAGATGGGAGATCTGTGAGATCAGCAGTAGTTATGGGGTGAGGAGATGGGAGATCTATGAGATCAGCAGGAGTTATGGGGTGAGGAGATGGGAGATCTAGGAGATCAGCAGGAGTTATGGGGTGAGGGGATGGGAGATCTAGGAGATCAGCAGGAGTTATGGGGTGAGGAGATGGGAGATCTAGGAGATCAGCAGGAGTTATGGGGTGAGGAGATGGGAGATCTATAAAATGAGCAGGAGGTAGCGGGAGAGGAGACGGGGATCCAAGAGTTGTGCAGGAGGTGGGGGAGAAGAGCTGGAGAATCTATGAAATGAGCTGAAGGTAAAGGGCGAGGAAGGGAGTAAATGTGTCAGTCTAGTGCAGGTAGGTGAGATAAAGAGGGGAGATATGTGTGGGGTGGGGAGGAGTAAATGCAGGCTGAGGAGAGAGTAGACGTGTGAGATCATCAGGGTCTGGGGAGCTGAGGTACCAGTCCAAGTATGGGAGGTAGGAGAGAGTTGTCTGTGATAAGGAGGGGATAGATGTGTGGAATGAGCAGCGAGTAGTCGCGTGGCATGAAAGGAATATTGTAAAGGGGACAGTGTATGTGGGATAAGCAGGTGGTAGCTTTGTCCAAAGCAATGACTGCTACTATTACAAACAACCCCGCCGCTACTACTACTGCTGCTGCTACTACTATTACTACTACTACCACAACTGTTGCTACTAATACTACTAGCAATGCTGCTGCTACTACTTTCACTACTACTAGCACCACCACTAATAATACTACTACTACTTCTACCACCATTACCACCATTTCTACTACCACTACCACCACAACTACTATCATCACCACTGTTACTACCACAACTACTACTATTAATACCACTAATATTTATACTACTACTACTACTACCACTACCACCACCACTAATGCTACTACTACTACTACTACCACCACCACCACTACTACAACCAATACGATCACCACCATTACAACAACCGACACCACCACTACTATTACTACTATAAAAACTAGGGCTGTACCGAATATTCGCTTCGTATTCGCTTCGGGGCCGAATAGTGGACCTATTGACTATTCGGTATTCGGCCGAATAGTTGTGGTCGGGCCGAATACGAATAGTAGTTACCTTACACCTGCTTCTGCATACAAGGCCTTAATGATGACAACATGAAACGATTGGTTTTTAAAGCTAATGGAGGTTTCCTGCATTAACTAAGCTGTCAGTGACAATTTCCAAGTTTAGTTACCTAGGATTCTTTCATTCCTAGTTATTAGTTACCACAGACTGTCTGAAGGATGAAAACATAACATATTTGTAAATGTTTACTATTCTGTTCGAATACTAACTAGACATGGAAAGAATATAAACGCCGGCCACATCGAAGTCGATAATATGAAAATCAAACGAACGGAAACATATAAGTACTTGGAGGCAAACTTCAACTGCTCCAACATGCTGAGAGAAGAAATACAATCTAGAAATAAAGTAAACTATGCCCTTCAACATCTGCTAAAGTCAAAGTGTCTGTCTCGCAACACCAAGATCAAAATATATAAAACGTTGATAAGACCAGTCGTTTTATACGGTTCTGAAACTTGAAGTAGAAATAAAAGAGATGAGGCCTTATTACAGGCTTTCAAAACAGTCTTACGACAAATCTTTGGGCCCATCGGGGAATGGAGAGTGAGAAGCAACAACGTAAATAATATGTTTAAATCACCATTGATCACTGGCATCATGAGAACTAACAGACTAAAATGGTTGGGGCATATTGAAAGAATGCCAGATGACAGAGAATTAAAAACGTTATACACCTGAGAGAGGAATAGGCGTAGACCACGAGGCAGGCAAAAAAGAAGTTCAAGAGATAATGTCCAGTCAGACCTGCAAACAACCTGTGTCACAAATTATGCAGAGAAGGCCTGCCAGAGAGATAAATGGAGTGATATCTGCAGCAGTAAACCTCTAGGGCTCAGAATGCTAAAGAAGAAGATGACTATTCTGTGTTACTTTATTTAAACAGTATTAATGTGTTTTTTAAAGATATATTTGATACACTATACACCATTCGTATTCGTATTCGGCCGAATAGTTAATCCCGCTATTCGTATTCGGCCGAATAGTGAAAATCATTTTTCGGTACAGCCCTTATAAAAACCAATACTACTACAACTAATACAATCACCACCACTACTACTACCAACACAACCACTACAACTACCAACACAACCACTAAAACTACCAACACTACTACTATTACTACTATCACCACTAATACAGGGAAGAGGGGGTATCGTTGATTCTACGGAGTTTCGTTCTTTGTGCAACGGTTTCACCAGGGCCCCCCCCCCCCCCCCCCCCCAATCACCCAAAGTCAAACCCAACCATAGGGGTTAAAAGTCGCTGCGATCAAGTCGACCAACTGGCCTTTTACCCTAACACCCAACACGATAAACTAATCTTTACAGGGAAAGACAAAACAAGCTGGAATAAAACTGATAACAGAAACACGGGGGACAACAGCACAGCGGGAGCCAGGTTTCTGAGAAAAGGCACTGGGGTATTATCTCATATAGCCGCCAGCGCTCTCCGACATTCAGCTGGTAACAAGAGACCGGCACCCTCTGTGTTAATGGTTGTAGAAACGGAAACCAGATATGATCATTCTGGTAATGGTTTTAACGAGGGAGGCCGCCCTGGTGTAGCGGCTAAACACTCGCAGCAGACTGGAAGGTCGTGGGTTCGGGTCTCGGCGATGGCGGGCATTTTTTCCCTTCTAAAATAACCTTGGTTTCCAGGTCGACCCAGTCTTAAATGGGTATCAGGTACAGTCCTGGGAAGTAAAGAAGGCCGATGTGATGTTGACCACTTCATAAACCGAGTGTCGACTGGTCTAGTCCAGTGCTTCCCAAACCGCCGCCCCCCCCCCCCACATCCCCCTTTCCAGTGAAACAAATCGCCCGGGGAAATATCATCAACATGTTACATGCCCTAAAACGGTTGTCATTCGCCATCCTATTAGATCTGCAGAATCACGGATCAGGCGGTGCTCTTGTCCAGCCCCATGCATACGGCCAACCATCCAGATATTTATCACTTTGCTTTCCTCTCGTCCTCTTGCCACCAATGTTGCTAGCTGTTACCAAGTTTGCCTTGAAATATACCTTCTGTAACCACACAACAACATAGACATAAGGGCAGTTTTGTTTTGTAACGTCTTTCTTGGGAGTCACCGGGGTGTAGCGGCTAGACGCTCGCCTGCGGATGTGAAGATCTTGGTTCCGGTCCTGACGTACAGACAAGAGAGGCCGGACGTACAGACAAGAGAGGCCAGACGTACAGACGAAGAGGTCAGACGTACAGACAAGAGAGGCCAGACGTAGAGACGAAGAGGCCACACGTACAGACAAGAGAGACCAGACGTACAGACAAGAGAGGCCAGACGTACAGACAAGAGAGACCAGACGTACAGACGAAGAGGCCAGACGTACAGACAAGAGAGGCCGGACGTCCAGACAAGAGAGGGCCGGACGTCCAGACAAGAGAGGGCCGGACGGCCAGACAAGAGAGGGCCGGACGTCCAGACAAGAGAGGGCCGGACGTGCAGACAAGAGAGGCCGGGCGTCCAGACAAGAGAGGGCCGGACGTACATACAAGACAGGCCAGGCCAGGCGTACAGACAAGAGAAGTCGGACGTACAGACAAGACAGGCCAGTCGTACAGACAAGACAGGCTGAATGTAAAGACATGCAGAATTGACGTACAGACATGCAGGCCGGACATAAAGACATGCAAACCGGACGTAGAGACATGCGGGCCGGACGTACGGACAGGCCAGAAGTTCAGACAGACAGGCCAGAAGTATAGACAACCAGGCAAATCGGACGCACAGACAGACAGGCCAGACGTATAGACAGCCAAGCAGATCGGATGTAGTGCAGACAACCAGATAGACACACACAAAAATCCAGAGGGGGGAAAAAACACAACGCCCGATCAATGACCAATCATTGCAAGGGCAGATTAGGCCAGAAGGCCGACATGAGACGCTGTCAACCGTCCTCTATGTCGGTCAAGCAAACGCCTACAACAGGCCACGAAAGAAGGCTATTGCCACATACAGCCCCTAGGTCGCCTCCATAGCAGGGATCTATTTGCAAGCACTGATCAGCGATGTAAACGCCTGTATCAATATCTGCCGATTACATGTAACCAGGCTGACAGCATCACCGCTCTGATCATGCTAGTAATCCATTCTGGCAGCGCAGGGAGATTGCTGAGGGACAGCAATCAGCACAGCGGCCGGGTTGGACACAGGAAAAGATACACACAAAAAACGATATAATTTTGTTTTGGTTGATAATTGCGACGTGGCCAACGTGTAGATGGTGGGTGTTCTTCTTTTTCTGTACCTCCTCGTCAGGTTCTTTTACCACCGCTTCGGGTGTCGAGGAAGATATAAGGTCCTGCTTGGTGCTCTTCTGGCTGCTTCGAACACAGACACGCCGTGGTGCTGTAGAGTTTCTTTGATGTTATTTTCCCAACTTGTTTTTGTCTACCTCTAGATCTACGACCCTCTCCGCTTTTGATATATGCCTTGTATGGTACAGCATCAGAAGGTATTCTCTCCAAGTGGGAACACCATTTGATTTGCTGTCTGTGTATGTAATTTTAAGGTGACGGGGCTTAAACGTAGCAATGTTGAGAGACTGTGGCTAAAGCCAGACCTGTTTAGTCTGTACCCAAGCAGAATTGCCCTTAATCTTGTGTAACCGTTACTGGGGCCCTAATTATAACCTCTTTGGAGGTTGAATTGGGGTATGTGTGATCTGCCTTGGTGTTTTGCTGTCTAAACTGAGATTTGTTAAACTCAGGATGGTATGGCAAACCATTAGGTAGCAGACCGGAGTGGATAAACCCATCGACTGATACAGAACTTCCTTGTTGGTGGTCCCCTAGAGGTGTCCCTAAGATATGGTGGATACTGAGTTGGACCGGACTGCACTTGATCCTTTGATCTTCTGCTGTCGCCTCTCGAAGGCTAATTGGAACGATGTATTATTGTGGATTACAGCAGGGCCATCTTTCTTTGTCAATTGTGACAAGGAAGAGAATTCTTAAAAGCTATATGAATTCTATCTTGATATATGGAAGTGAATCATGGACAGTTGGTAGATTAGTGAAAAATTATTTTGAAGCTGCGAAGATGTGGTTTTAAAAATGAATGACGAGAATACCTTAAAGAGAGTAATGTATATTCTTGAAAGAAACTGACTCAGGAAGAGAACTGATCGCCCACGTCAGAAAAAGACAATCTACATTCTTCGGTCATGAGACGAGAAGGAGAAAACTGTAGTCAATCGTGACAGTATGAAAGCTGGAGGGGAGGCGAGGCAGAGGGAGACCCAGAGAAAAGATACTGAACAGTTTGACTTCATGGCATGGAGGAACAGTTTATCAGATTGACTGAAAGTGCATGAGAAAGAAGGTTGTAGACAGACGTGACTACCAACGCCACACGGCGTGGACTTTATGAAGGAAAAGTGGTGATAACTACGAGTAATGAAACTGGTCTGAAATCTAACAGCAGCAACACACAAACTCGGTCGAGAAATAATTACATTCAAGAAAACTCATTCCAGCCGCCAGGTTTTACGCCATTATGTAATAATAAGAGTGCGTTGTTTTCTACGAGGCTGATATACAGAAATAAACAGACGGGAGCCCTTGAGGGTGTAGAAATATTATAAATAATTATCAAACTGGCGGTTTGGAAAACAAGTTTCTAAAAAGAAGTTTGGAAAAGAAAAAAAAGACACATTACATTAAAAAAAAAAAAAATGAAGCTATAGTTACCATTCCGGCAGTCGAATGTCACCCCTAAATGACTACAGCACCTCGCTGCAGGAAGTGTATTAAGATAATTACCAGCTAGATACCACTTTTTTTTAAAGTGCGATCGTCATGTGTCCTTCTATCCATTTACTTCAGTCTATGAGTGTCAATCAATACACGTCTTCAGTTTATTATATTTATAAGGTTAAATACGGCGGGGGAAAGACTCCCTGGCACAGCGGCTTGACGCTTGCCGGCAGGCTCTAAATTAGTAGGTTCGAATCTGCAGCTAGCCAAACTTTTTTCAGTAAGCCTAAAATGTGTACCAGTTGAAGTCCTGGGAAGTAAAGTCGACCGAAGCAAGGCATGCTGGTCTTCTTCGTATCGTTCAGGGGGGGGGGGGTGTAAACTCCAATGGAAAATTCTGATTGCTCGTCCATTTCTGAACACTGATCTTGTTCCAGAGCCTGACTTTGACGTGAGCATGTTTATAAAATCTGACTTATATGAAAGCAGACTATCAGTTACACATCTCTCAGCCAGATGCATTCCCACTACGAAAACATACCTCTCATTACTCGCCTATTGCGACATGCTTGTAAGGATGCAGTGAATCTATCTTCTCTCCCCTTCCCCAACCAAAGACGGGTCCCGAAACTCAAATGAGAAGACATGACCAACTAGTGTTGATCTGGACGTCGCGTCCGTGAGACGAACCTACGACCTTTAGAACGCGAAGCCAGAGGTTTGATCAAGTGCCACAATCCCACGCAAGCACGAGCACACACACAAAACACAGGCCAATGTCGCCAATATAACAGCCAACACATCGACCTAACAGAAAATACATCGACCTAACAGTAAACAGATCCACGTAAATGCAAACATATCGACCTAACAGCAAACAGATCCACCTAACAGCAAACACATCGACCTAACAGCAAACAGATCGACCTAACAGCAAACAGATCGACCTAACAGCAAACACATCGACCTAACAGCAAACACATCGACCTAGCAGCAAACAGATCGACCTAACAGCAAACACATCGACCTAACAGCAAACACATCGACCTAACAGCAAACACATAGACCTAACAGCAAACACATAGACCTAACAGCAAACACATAGACCTAACAGTAAAAAAATCCACCTAACAGTAAACAAATCCACCTAACAGCAAACACATCGACCTAACAGCAAACAGATACACCTAACAGCAAACACATCGACCTAACAGCAAACACATCGACCTAACAGCAAACACATCGACCTAACAGCAAACAAATCCACATAACAGCAAACACACCCACTTAACAGCAAACACAACGACCTAACAGAAAATACATCGATGGAACAGAAAACATATCGACATAGCAAACACATCGACCAACTAACTCCTGGCGGGAAGTTATCTCTGCGGCCTCCATAACTGTGATTGGTGGCAAAGTTAGAAACGTACAACGATGATGTAGCGGGCTAGCAAGTAACTGTATGTCATATAACGGGCGGCCCGGCAGCAATAATCATTTGTAACTAGCGAACTACATTCACTGCTGTCCCGTTCGGTCGGGAGACTTGTTTTCTGGCAACTACGAGACAAATGAGCAGGCACTCATTTTGGACAAACAGAAAATATAAATCTACACAGATACTGCTCAACCTCATCTGCGCCATTAAATTGGCGCATTCATAGACAGATATTTCCGGAAATTGGTAAACATTTAATGGGAGGAATTTAAGGAAGTGAGGAAACAAAGAAATGCCTGTACAACCTCTGTTCTGGGTAAAGATTTAAGATCAGAGCATTCGGGACGTTAGCTCGGTTCATCTTCTTAGCCAAAATTCAGCACTTTCTGGATCAGAGTACAAGAAAAATATTTTATGTATCCTACATTCAAGCCCATATCGACTATTGTTCCACGGTTTGGGATGGCTGCTCCAAATCCAACTTAAAACGACTGTGTTCTCTACAAAATCGCGCTTTACACCTAGTTTCGGATAGAAAACATACCGATAAAAATCATCTCTATAGCCAGTTAAGAATTCTCCCATTTAAAAAACGATTAATTTTTAATAAAGCCAAATTTATTCATAAAATTTTAGCTCAGAACACTGCAGATTATCTTTTCCAGTTGATTCAACCCAACCCTAATACCAGCAAACGGCTACATTTATTGCATTTGCCGAAGCCTAGATTAGATCTATATAAAACAAGTTTGTCATATTCTGCTGCTCATTTATGGAATCACCTCCCACTCGATCTGAAAAATATGAGTATGTACTCGTTTAACCGCAGCCTTTTTAAATTCATGCTTACTAGTGATTATAGGCCACCATAGATGAAGTTAATAATTTACATGTATTATCACCTTACTTATATGTATTATATGTGTGTATTATGTGGGTGGGTGTGTGTAATTGTTAGTGTGTATGTATATATGTGAATATATGTCTGTATTTTTAGGTTTGGGAGTATGTGTGTGTATTTATGTATGTAGGTTGTAAATATATGGGTGTATGTGTGATTGTATATGAGTGTGATTGTGTGTGTGTCTGTATTATGTATGCATGTATGTATGTATGCAGGCATATATAAGTGAATGTTTGTATGAGGGTGTCTGTTTGTGTGATTAGTTATGTGTGTATGCATGCATATGTGTTTATGTATGTTATGAGTGTGTATGTATGCACGTATGTGTGTTTGTATGCATGTTGGTGGATGTATGTATGTATCTGTGTAAGTATGTGTGTGAATTTATGTGTGTTTGCAAGTATGTATTTATGTTTGTAAGTATGTGAGTGTATGTATGGATGTGTGTATATATGCATGTGTGTGTGTGCGCGCGCATGTATGTCTATGTAAATGTGTGTTTATGTTTGTATGTCGATGTATGTTTGTATTATGTATGCATGCAGATTTAGTCTATTTATGTACACATGTGTATGTGTGCGTATATGTATGTAGGTGCATGTATGTATTATGTATGTCTGTATGTATGAGAATGTATGAATTTAAATGTGTAAGTATGTGATTGTATCTGTGTGTGTGTGTATATTTATGTATAATGTGGGTGTATGCAGGTATATGTGGCTGTGTAGGTATGTGGGTGTTTGTGTATTTATAAAAGCATGCAAGTGTGCATGTGTGTGTGTGTATGCATGTGGATATATGAAAGTATATTTAGGTATGTCTGTATGTGTGTAAAGATGTGAGTTTAGGTATAAATGTGTGGATATATGTATGCATGTGTGTGGGTGTATGTATTCATGTAAGTGTAAATGTGTGGTTTTGGGCATATGTTGGTGTCTGTACATGTAATGGTATATGTGTGTATACATGGGTGCATGTATAGATGTATATATATGGAATGCGTGTGTGCATGTATATCCATAAATGTACGTGTGTGTGTTTTGTGTGTGCATTTATTTCTGTGTATGTGTATGCTTGTATATGAATGTAGATGCAGGTGTGTATGTATCGCGTATGTCTGTATATGAGTTCACCTGTATGAAAATGTAGATGTATGTATACGTGTGTGTTAGTGTGTATGATGGCGTACACACGATGTGTGTATGCATTATATATTTCTTTTTAAATCCATAACATGCATTATTGATAACAGATATTAGTACTCTGAAAATGAGTACTTAGAAGGGCCGAATGTCAGACGGGCCTGCGTGCCCAATTTGTAACCCTTTGAAAATAAAGTTTGTTCGTTCGTTCGTTCGTTCTCAACAGCCAGCGAAAACTCCCTACTGACAGTACCTGTTATATAGTTAACTGCTCGTTTTGTAGGTTCTGAACTTATGCCGCCCTATTTACTTTCACCGTAATTGCCAGATTACAACCGGCACCATTAGTATTGGAACTCTGCGCTGGCTGCTGAAAATGAGGACGGAGCACGCATTGGGAATACCCCGACTGCTGTGTTTTCAATTCTGGACTCAACTCAACTCAACTAAATTCAAAGTAATTGCATTTTCGATACCTTGTCTCCATTTTGCAGAGGTCGGCCTCCTAGACTAATAAGGTTAGTTGCGTATCCTTTACAGGATGCTGCAGAACCAACCACAACAGCCCCTGGCTGTTGTGTGGTTTTTCTAGGCAAATTAACGTCCAGTAGCTCCTAGACTAATACAGTGAGATAAACCACGACCGGCTCCAACTGGCGGAGAGGGGGGGGGTGGTTCTGACGTCACCAGGTCGGGCTGACAGGCTAATGCAGCGGTTCTCAAACAAGAAATAACAGTGGCGAGGGAAAACAACTTAAATTCTAACTTGAAAGTATCTACATGCCTTCCTTAATCATTTCACAATTTTCACCGATTTTCCTTGATTATTGCCGCAGCACTCCTGGCATATCCCAGGGTGACTCCGCACCCAGTTTGAAAGCCGCTGTTTTACCGCATTGTTAACCCGACCCGGTGACGTCGGCAGCAAGGCCCGTCAGCCAGAGCTGGTCGTGAATAAACAGTACAGTGCACACAATATAAATCTCAAACAGGACAGTTCCCCGTGTGCATTCTGGGGCTCCATTGTGGGGGAAAACAAGAACAGACCCACTGCCTGCACTAAAGCATGTTGCAAGAATCGACTAACTGGGAGCTTCCTTTCAGGTTGAAGTATCTCCGCCTGAGAGGCAAGGAACCAACAGTCTGCGTGCAAATGAGTCAGACCTGCGAAACGGATGTGCACACAACGCTCGTTTTCTGAAACACGACGAGTCCATGGACGAACAACCAGAACTTTCATGCCGAAGTTTACAGCCAGTGAACGCGAAGAAGAAGAATTAGGACGGTAGCCAGCACTGGATCTCCAACACTGTCCTTCGTCTTGGTTAAACACTCTCAAACACTGACGTTCGTCCATCTGTTAATATTCTCCCACTTGTATCGCTGACTATCTTTTTTTCGTTTTGCCGTCAAGTATTTCCTCCAGTGTGGTTTTTATAAGAGTATTATGTCTGTCAATGTTGTCAAAACATTACACTCTATTTCTGTGCTGTCTTCTACTTCTTCTTCCTTTTCTTTTTCGGCTGCTGCTGCACTCCTATTACTACAACTACTACTACCACTACTACTCCTACTAATACTGCTGCTACTGCTGCTGCTCTACTACTGCCGCCGCCGCTGCTGCTCTACTACTGCCGCCGCCGCCGCCGCCGCCGCCGCCGCCACCACCACCACCACCACCACCACCACCACCACTACTACTACTACTACTATTACAGCTATGGCTAATACTACTACAGCTACTACTACTACTACTACTACTACTACTACTACTACTACTACTACTACTACTACTACTACTAACACTACTACTAACACTACTACTACTACTACTACTACTACTACTACTACTACTACTACTACTACTACTACTACTACTACTACTACTACTACTACTACTACTACTACTACTACTACTACTTCGCGTTCACCAGTTGTAAATTCGGGTGGACTAGTAATGTTCGAGAATGTGAGTTTTCCGTGCACATCCGTTTTACAGATCTGGCTCATTTGCATGCAGAATGCCGATTCCTTATCTCTCAAGCATGCACTCCGACTTCGAAGGATCACCCTCCCTCAGTAACTCTTTCATCCGCCGCCTTTTCAGACCCTCTGCATTTCATTGGTTTTGTTTCCATAAAACAAATACAGCGGATTAAACACCAGGATCCTAAAAGCCATAGAACATAATTTGGCTACTACAACAAGAAACACACCAGAATCAAAACAAACGAACAAACAAATAAGTCAAGTCAAATCCCGGGTAAATTTACACACAAATACAAACTGTAAACATATGAAGCTAAATAATGACAGACAACATTGAACTCCCCTTGTGAACACAGACTGTCATCCCCACAGCTCCCCAATCTGCGAGATGATTATTACATTACAATCTGCTGGAAGCGTCAAGACTTGGGACAAACCCAGAACCAGATAAACAGGCGATTTATGGACAGCAAATATTGATTACTGAAGGAATGTGTCCCCTGTGTTGTACATCATCCCCAATCGGAATGGGTAAGTGATGAAGGGGATGGATGCAAACACACACACACACAGAGAGAGAGAGAGAGAGAGAGAGAGAGAGAGAGAGAGAGAGAGAGAGAGAGAGAGAGAGAGAGAGAGAGAGAGAGCATGGAAGCCGTTGGTTGTCCCAACTATGATGCGGGTGGGTGCCTCCCATAGTGAGGGATACTTTTTTAAATGATGTAGGGCCCGGCTCGCTAGAGTAGTTGGTTAAACCTGACTTCACGGCGACTCCTTGTGGTCCGGGTTAACGACCGAGGGTAAGCAAAAAAGCCACATTTCTCTCAGATTTACGGTATTTATCATGAAATCAAGGCCGAGGGGTTGAGATATCCGTAGTACCCAGACTAAGGTTTAAAAACTCATGATTTCTGGATATTTGTAACAAAACATGTTGCAGGGTGCACGGCCCATCACAAAGCTAAATGTTGTTTAGATGAACAATAACAACAATCAGCACCATCTTGTAGCAGGAGGGTCGCCGTGATGTAGAGGACAGATGTTCGCCTGCGGATCATAAGGTCGTCGGTTCGGGTCCTGACGAACCAAACTTTTTTTTTTTTAAATGACCTTGACTCCCAGCCTTGAGTGAGTACGAGGTGTTGTCTTGGGACATAAGGGCGGCCGGCGTGATGCTGACCACATCACCCACTGAGTGCTGATTGGTTTATAAAACACAGGTCTAGCCCTATACTTAAACTCTCATCACGTAGCAGGTCCTTTGCAGAACGTCCTTCACATCACGGCCTGCCGGAAAGAACTTGGTCTCTCACCAGCTCTGCCGCTGCGTGCACTTTCATATCCAAGGAGTCATATCATGTGCCCGTCTTCGTGTTGGTCGGCCCCTGCCCCTTCCTCCTATGCCTTCTGCTATTATTATTCTAATCCGCATGGCGCTAGATATGGCCATAATATTTCAGCTTCCGGGACAAGATGCTGCTTATTAGCCAATCTTCCTTGCTCCTCAGATCTGTTAGAAAGTCAGAACGTCTTTTGTCCGTGGTATTTTAAGAAACTCTGTATAGCATTTCAGCTCACTGTCCAGTGTATAAAACAATACGTTTTCCCAAAAATGTTTAAGTTATAACTTAGAAAAGGTCTTATATACAGATTGTGATTAAAACATATAAACAAGTTATGTTAGGATACCGGCCAGTTACAAAACTTTCGGTAACATACAATAGGTTGTCGACGTCTCTGGCTTAGGCATCGCGAACGCGCTGTATAATGCCGAAATGCCGGACAGTGGTACCCAGAGCCGATCGTTTAGTGGGCAATGTCAAACTACTCGACGTAAATTTGCTAGAAAAACCATAACAGATCCCCCCCCTCCCCCCCCCCCCCAAGCTGGAATTGGCCCTGCAACGACCTGTAAAAAACAGGCAACTTAAAAACACACACAGGAGGTTGCGTAAAACGAGGAGGCAATATTCTACCTATTCACGAGCTAACCGATAATGCATATGTAAGGATTTACAAACTACCTCCATGTTGAACTGGCTGTAAAGAAACAACACGGTCGCAGGGTAACGGAAAAGGCTTTAGGGAGAGGGAAAGGGGGGGGGGGGACAAAGAAGAGAGGTGAAAGCGAGAAGAAAGAGGAGGAGGTGAAAGGAAAAAAGGGGTGACAGATTTTCGCAAACTGTTTATGTGTGTGAATGAAAGATAACGAGAAAGTTTAAATATGAGAAACTGGAAAAGCTTAGGTGAAAAGCCCTCATGTAGTTTATACACTAGACAGGAAATCTAATTAGATATGTGTTGATGTTATACATTAGAGAACATACAACACTGAAAATGTCAACACCATAATCAAAGGTTACATTCGAGAGCACAAACGTTGCAAAGTATCAATACACCTGTTATTACGATATTTTTGACTATATGAATACTGAAATATATAACTTTCCTCTTCCTCTTCTTTTTCTTCTTCTCCTCCTCCTTTTCCAGAACTGTTCTGACTTTCGAGTCAGGTTTCAAGAGGCATCTGGTGTGAGTCTTAATATGTGCTACGGAAATGCTGGTATCCATGAGCTCAGATATCCCACCGATCCAACCCTGGCGTAACGTCATCTAGCACTGCTTCCATTATGTCTGATTCTCTGGGGTGCACTCTCGGGAGGTAGTCCTAACAGGTGTGCGAACCATTTGATCTGATGTCTTTTTGACAACCTGCACGAGGCAGACATCATCGCCGCATCCCTCTCAGAAAGAGTCGTCTGCAGTCCAGGAGGACGTGACCTCAACCTCGATTTAGTTATGTAGTTTAATCTAGAAACTTCTTCTTCTACTTCTTATTTTGTCGTCGCACTGATACCAGGTTGTAGCCCAGTGTTTGGGGGGGGGGGGGGAGAAGTATAGATGATATGATACATTCGACAACAAATACAGCACAGACAAGCCACAGATCCTACAACACACAGAAACACGAGCAGCACTTACCCGGAGTGTGCGATTCGTAGTTCAGCCGGTCCTTCTCGTGGACGCCATCGGTCTGGATGTGCTTCTTCAGGGTCTTCCAGCGAGTGTCAACTGCCGGGTCCACCATGCACACCTAAACATATACGTGTTTACAGTAACGCTTCATCACCTCTCTAGAGATGGACAATGTTTTGTATTCAGACTCAGGACAGGGTACAACAGACGTCGTCAACATATGTTCAAACGTTTCGGTGTAGGAAACGCAGAGACGGCACCCGAAAGTGCTGAGCATGTTCAATACTTTCAACTGTATGCTGCCAGCAGAGACACACCCTAGCCTGCTCTAGCCACAATGAAGTCAGGGCTGTATGGCACACGAAGGAATATGGACTGCGCGCTAGCTTTTATAAAGGCTATCAGGTCAACCTATCTTCGGCAGGTGATGAGATTACCACCCTGCCATCGGCCTTTACTTCCAACTTTCTTCTTCGCGTTCACCAGCTGTAAGCTACGCCGGAAACTTCTGGGTATTCGTCCACCGGCGGACTTTGGTCCTGCTCCAGAACCTGAGTGTTTCGAGCACATTCGTTTTACAGATCTGCCTCACTTGTATGCACATTATTAATTTCCTGCCTCTCAGACAAGATGCCCTATGACTTCAGAGAAAGCGCCCAATTAGTCGATCTTTACGACGTGCTTGACATGCTTTCGTGTGTTCCCCATAATAGGACCTTGGAACCTACACGGGAAACTTTTTTCAGACTAGTTGGAAATATATAAAATGGTTTGATTGGCACCTTTCCGTCTTTCCAGACGACAGTGTTTTACTGTGCTACAAGAAGTCATGGGACTCACATCCAATAGCGATGGCGAGTGTGACTAGGATCAATTGAGTTAGCTCAAGCCTTGAATGGGTATCAGGTAAAGTCTTAGGAAGTAAAGGCGGCGGGCGTGACCGCATCACTCATCATTGCAGACTGGTCTATAAAATGTAGGTAAACAGTACATGCCCAATTCGCCTAAAGGCGTGCAAAGTGGTCCTCTTACATACAACCCTATGATTCAAATGCACAATTTGCCCACACCGTCATCCGTGAACCAGACAATTGGGCAATCAACTTTCCAGACAGAAACATCAATATTACTTCTATATCCCTAGGTGCTTTTTTTCTCACAAGAGACACTGTGCGACGGACCACACCGCACAGCTTGCTCGGCCCTGCCATTAGCCTGGCAATTACTCCACATTTGTGTGGTTAAAAAGAAAACTAGCGAAACGCTGGAAATGAAATATTTACGAGGACTCCTAAATATGGCTAAAACAGACGGGATCAGAAATGATGATATCAGGAAATAATTTAGTACGGAACCAGTACTAAGCTGTACTAAGAAACTACAGACCAAATGGTTCGGACGTGTGTCAAAACTACCACCAGAGAGTGCAGCCTAGTGAGCTTTGTCACTTAGACATGACCAAAGAAGAACTAGTGGTCGACCACGCAAACGATGGAAAGATGGCATATCATAGGCTGTGAGTACCAGTATATATATATATATAGCACATACCACGGGTCTCACTAGATGCCTCTTCAGAAGGTGACGCTGAAAGACAGAACAGGAGCCTTGATATGGGAGGACAGCCGCATTGGCCTAGTGAACAGACACTAGTCCAGCCGCCTAAAGATCTTGTGTACGACACCACACGCAACCTCAAATCGTCACAGGCTCCCTAGACTGACCCAGCCACAAACTGGTACACGGTAATGTCCTAAGAAGTAAAGTCGGTCGTCGCGATTATCAGCACACCACCCACCAAGAGCAAATTGGTCTATACAAACAAGTATCTGGCATCAGGTGACCGGCCCTGGCATATAAAGGATTGTTTAGTGTCAAAGACATTCAGTGAACACATGCAACTGAAGATCTTCAACTCTTGTGTGATTCCAGTGCGAACTTATAGATGCGAGAGTTGGAAAGCAACTGCAGCTATAGATTAAAACAATAAAATGCGACAATTTTGAGAACAAATCTCTTAGAAGAATACTAAATCTCCACTGAAGAGACTTCAGATCCAATACGCAATCAAGACAAGAGACCAAGCAAGATAATGTATTCAATTTTGTAAGAAAGCACCCCTGGAACTACATCGGCCATGCACTCAGAATATATAAGACAAGACCCAACCATCAAGCCCTCGCTTGGACACCGGAAGCGAAAAGGGAACTAGGGAGACCAAAAGAGACTGTGTAGAACCATCATCAGGAAAAGCTCAACCATGGGCCTATCAAACATCCATGACCTAAAACAGGTGGCAACGAACCGCCAGACGTGCAGAGCTATAAACTCTGCCCTAGACGGCGCCCTAGGCTCAAGAGGAAAGAATAACTGGCTGACTTTTACAATAGAACTTGATTAACGGTGTCATGGAAGAACCGTTGGTGCTCCCATTGAGGCAGCTGATGAGTGTCAATTTCCATCAGGGGTTTAGAATTCTTCTTCTGGCAATTATTAGTCACTGACAAAGACTCCCGCTTGTGGGAGTTTACTTTTTTTTTTTTTTTCTTCTTCCTTTCCCACCTGGTTAGGGATCCTAGTCAAGGTTTGCGTTTAGCGCATTCATTTCTGGGTGCAAATGGGCATTTTTGAAACCATGCATCTCAAGCTAGAGTATTATTATGACATAGATCTGTCAACCCAATGAACACTCACAAATGAATTCCCCCCCCCCCTTCTCTCTCTCTCTCTCTCTCTCTCTCTCTCTCTCTCTCTCTCTCTCTCTCTCTCTCTCTCTCTCTCTCTCTCTCTCTCTTCTCTACTCCTCTTCCTCTACTTCTGCACCTCTCTATTTTTTTCCACCTATATCTCTAGATATGCTGTCCAACTAATACACATTTACAAATGACTCTGTCTCTCTCCTCCTCCTCTACTTTTGCACCTTTCCTCTATTTTGTGTCCACCTACCTCTCTAGATATGCTATCCACTAAATGCACATTCACAAATGAACTCTCTCTTTCTCTCTCTGTCTCTCCCCTCTTCATCCTCTACTTTTGCACCTCTCCTCTATTTTCTTCCACCTACCTCTCTAGATATTTAAAAAAAAAAGTAAAGATCCCTTTTCACGCCTTTCGGCGCATCGGTCATAGCTTCCCATATTTTTACAGACCATCAGCACTCTGTGGGTAATGTGGTCAGCATTACGCCGGCTGTCTTTACTTTCCCAGGACAGCCCATCCTGGTACCCATTTTAGGCTGGGTCGACCAGCGACGTCCCATACCACGACAAAAATCCACACAGCCTGCAGTGGGTTTCGATCGCGGTATGCTGGCTTACGAGTCGGACTCGCAACTCCTTAGCCACGGACGCCGCTACCTCTCTAGATATGCTATCCACCTAATGCACATTTACAAATGAAATCTCTCTCTCTCTCTCTCTCTCTCTCTCTCTCTCTCTCTCTCTCTCTCTCTCTCTCTCTCTCCCCTTCTCCTCCTCCTACTCTACTTTTTGTCCACCTACCTGTCTAGATATGCTGTCCACTCCCCTCCCCATCTCACAAACAACTCTTTAATATCTGTAAATAAAACATTATCTTGCTCATACCCATAAGCACTCACTCTCTCCTCCATCTCCCACAAACTGTCTTTAGTAATGTGCCTAATATATATTTTCACCCGCACAAATATTCACTATCTCCCTTTGTGCTCTCTTTTACGTGTGTGCGCGCGTGTGCGTGTTTGTGTGGGCGCGCGCGCGCCTACCCCGTCTGCCCTACACTGCCCTAATACTGGTACTAGGGAAAGAAAGAGTAGCTGCAGGTGCCTGCACAAATGCAACATTCGCATTCACGCACGCACGCACTCACTTATATACACACTCGCTCACAAATAATGACCGCTTCCCATCTTGTCTAACAAGTGATTTCTGACTGTAACATATTTAATACCATCTGTCCGCCTGCCTGCCTGTCTGTCTATACATCTGCCCATCCATCCAAACATCTACATATCCAGCTCTCCTTTCATCCATCCATCCATCTGCTTATCCGTCTATCTCCTTCCAACTCTTCCAACTTAGTGTGTGCACGCATTTCATAGTGTGTGTGCTTGCATTTCCCCACCTATGCTTTTGTGATTTTCTCTTGATATGCATAATACAGTCGAGTCCACTTAAGACGAACTCGGATAAGTCGACTTTCGGTTAAGTCGACATGACCAGCTTAGTCTCGGCAATTTTCTCTATTGTGTGTGCTGTCTGGATAAGTAGAAGTCCTGATAGGTGGAAGAATTTTCTTAGGTCCCTGCGACTTCTAATTATCCAGACTCGACTGTATACACATTATCATATAAATATTACATGCTTATTGATAAAATACAAGTATAACTGCAATGTGAAAGACGGGTGTTTGGAAGAGCCGAATGCAAGACGGGCCTGCGTGCCTAATTTGTGACCCTTTAAATATAAAGTTTGTTTGTTCTCCCTGTGTCTCCAAACCACTGCGCCTCTTTGGTACACGCTCGCCTGTACCAACCAACGCAGCCATAGTTATGAACCATTTCAGAAATATAGAAGAAGAGCAAACACAACGATAACACTTACACAATGGTGAACAGTTTCTGGTACTGCGTCCTGGCCCTTCAGGTCAATCCAGGTGGGGAAGTGCATCAACCGCTCCTGGTGAAAAACAAGCCAAAGATGGGTTTAATAAAGGCCTATCAGGGCATAGGTAGAGAAACTAACTGACACCAATGGTCTTGTATAACTACTGGTTGTCGTTTTTTTTTTTTTTTCCTGGTTCTTTCCTCCTTCTTCTTCCTCTTCTCATTCGTCATATCAATTGTCTTCTTTTTCTTCCTCGTCTTCTTCTTCTTCTTCTTATTCGTCATTTCAATTGTCTTCTTTTTCTTCCTCTCCTTCTTCTTCTCATTCGTCATATCAATGGTCTTCTTTTTCTTACTCTCCTTCTTCTTCTCATTCGTCATATCAATTGTCTTCTTTTTCTTCCTCTCCTTCTTCTTCTCATTCGTCATATCAATGGTCTTATTTTTCTTTCTCTTCTTCTTCTTCTCATTCGTCATATCATTTGTCTTCTTTTTCTTCCTCTTCTTCTTCTTCTCATTCGTCGTATCAATGGTCTTCTTTTTCTTCCTCTTCTTCTTCTTCTCATTCGTCATATCAATTGTCTTCTTTTTCTTCCTCTCCTTCTTCTTCTCATTCGTCATATCAATGGTCTTCTTTTTCTTCCTCTCCTTCTTCTTCTCATTCGTCATATCAATTGTCTTCTTTTTCTTCCTCTCCTTCTTCTTCTCATTCGTCATATCAATGGTCTTCTTTTTCTTTCTCTTCTTCTTCTTCTCATTCGTCATATCATTTGTCTTCTTTTTCTTCCTCTTCTTCTTCTTCTCATTCGTCGTATCAATAGTCTTCTTTTTCTTCCTCTTCTTCTTCTTCTCATTCGTCATATCATTTGTCTTCTTTTTCTTCCTCTTCTTCTTCTTCTCATTCGTCGTATCAATGGTCTTCTTTTTCTTTCTCTTCTTCTCATTGGCCATCTCAATAGTCTTCACGTTCTTCCTCTTCTTCTCATTCGTGATCTTAATTATCTTCTTCTTGTTCTTCTTCTTCTTGTTTTCCCTTTTCTTCTTCTCCTCCTTCTTATCCTTCATCGCTTTTTCTCTTCCATCTCTCAGTCAAGAATACACCCTCATCCAATTTCCTATAAAAGTGTGAAGGTCATTTCAATATTGTATGAATTTTGCACGTATAGATTTCAACGAGATGAGAATGCGTGTCGTGAGTCGATATCACTGTCTCCTCTTACAATTTATAACTGCTGCGTGTCTGTGATTCAACCCCACCAGGACCATACAACGAGCGACAAACACCCGGTGGCACAAAGTGCAACCATTCGGATGAGGATTACCCGGAAACCCCTCAACCTTAAGGTTGTATTAAGGCCCCCAACTACAGCCGACCGAAAGCTCGCTCTCCTACGAGACACCCCTGGCCAAATTAGGAGGAGCATGCCCCAAGACGCAAGTCTCATGATTATTCAGGAAAAAGAAACACAATCGTACATCGGAAAAGAACGAGCGGTCGGACTGAGAGGACGAAGGATATAGCAAGAGAGATGGCATCAAAAATCAGAATATTAGCCGCAAAAGTGGCGCAAATGAACCAGACCACGAATATAATCAGAGACTGCTGGCGGCTTCGGCTAGCTAACAGAAGATTGAAAATGGTCGAGTTTTTTATTTGTGTGTACATGGACTTAGACTTACAGCCCACAGAGTGGCTTTGGAAAAAAAAATTGCCTCTTAAATTGGGACAGGAACTATAAGTAATACAACTGCTATTATCTTCGCCCATTATGAGCTGGTGGTCCATAAGGACGTTACCATAACTGGTGGTCCTAAAGGTGGTACTATAAATAGTGGTCCAAAAGGATGTTACTATAACTGGTAGTCCGAAAGGACGTTACTATAACTGGTGGTCCTAAATGATGCTAATATAACTGGTGGTCCGAAAGCATGTTACTATTACTGGTGGTCCGAAAGCATTTTACTATAACTGGTGGTCCGAAAGATGTTACTATAACTGGTGGTCCGAAAGGACGTTACTATAATTGGTGGTCCTAAAGGACGTTACTATAACTGGTGGTCCTAAAGGTGGTACTATAACTGGTGGTCCGAAAGCATGTTACTATAACTGGTGGTCCGAACGGGCGTTACTATAAAAAGTGGTCCGAATGGATATTACTAAAACTGGTGATCCGAAAGAACTTTATTGTAAATGGTGGTCCGAAAGAACGTTACAATAACTGGTGGTCTGAAAGCATGTTACTATAACTGGTGGTCCGAAAGCATGTCACTATAACTGGTGGTCCAAAAGCATGTTACTATAAATAGTGGTCCGAAAGGACGTTACTATAACTGGTGGTCTGAAAGCATGTTATTATAACTGGTGGTCTGAAAGCATGTTATCATAACTGGTGGTTTGAAAGCATGTTACTATAACTTACTATAACTAGTGGTCCGAAAGCATGTTACTATAACTGGTGGTCCGAAAGCATGTTATTATAACTGATTGTCCGACGACGCTACTATAACTGGTGGTCCGAAAGGACGTTACTATTACTGGTGGTCCGAAAGGACGTTACTATAACTGATAGTCCGAAATGTCGTTACTATAACTGATAGTCCAAAATGTCGTTACTATAACTGACGGTCCGAAATGGCGTTACTATAACTGGTGATCCAAAAGGACGTTTCTATAACTGATGGTCCGAAATGACGTTACTATAACTGATGGTCCGAAAGGACGTTACTATAACTGGTGGTCCGAAAGGATGTTACTATAACTGGTGGTCCGAAAAAGACGTTACTATAACTGATAGTCCGAAATGACGTTACTATAACTGATATTCCGAAAGAATGCTACTATAAATGATAGTCTGAAAGGACGTTACTATAAATAATGGTCCGAAATGACAATACTATATAACTGATGGTCCGAAATGACGCTACTATAACTGATGGCCCGAAAGGACGTTACTATAACTGATGGTCCGAAATGACGTTACTATATAACTGATGGTCCGAAATGACGTTGCTATAACTGATGGTCAGAAAGGACGTTACTATAACTGATCGTCCAAAAAGACGTTACTATAACTGATGGTCCGAAAGGACATTCTGTATAAAATGGCTGCGAACTAGCTAGGTCTCTTACGAGTTATGCCTGGCAAAAGAGAAGGGAACAGATGCGGGTACACACTGTAGGACACAAGGACACAATCATAAAGAGACTAAACCGGACGGAGGATACCCACGAGGAAAAAATTAGGAAAATAAGGACGAGAGAATCACTTTTGGACAGAGACAGGAAGGAGCGGGTCTAGCTACTAGGATAGGAACATCAAGCCAGAGAGCTGGCGCGCATACCACAATCTAAGCCATGCAAGTGGCGCAAATAAACCAGACCACAAATATAACCGAAGAACCAGTTGAACGTATTTAAGTTACTGATTTTTTTAAAGCGATTATCATTTCCTTAGTATCTTCTCTCTCTCTCTCTCTCTCTCTCTCTCTCTCTCTCTCTCTCTCTCTCTCTCTCTCTCTCTCTCTCTCTCTCTCTCTCTCATGAATGCAATTTTTACGGAGATCCCTGGGGATCTACGAAGGCCTTGCGCTGTGCGACGTTGTCGGCAGGCAGCTGGTAAACATTTTCACGTCCCAAGCAGCTGGTAAACATTGTCACGTCCCAAGCTGACACACGGTAAACATTCTTACGGCCCAGGCAGACAGACGGTAAACATTCTTACGGCCTAAGCAGACAGACGGTAAACATTCTTACGGCCTAAGCAGACAGACAGTAAACATTCTTACGGCCCAAGCAAACAGACGGTAAACATTCTTACGGCCTAAGCAGACAGACGGTAAACATTCTTACGGCCTAAGCAGACAGACGGTAAACATTATTACGGCCTAAGCAGACAGACGGTAAACATTCTTACGGCCCAAGCAGACAGACGGTAAATATTCTTACGGCCCGAGCAGACAGACGGTAAACATTCTTACGGCCCAAGCAGACAGACGGTAAACATTCTTACGGCCCAATCAGACAGACGGTAAACATTCTTACGGCCCAAGCAGACAGACGGTAAACATTCTAAAGACATAAGCAGACAGACGGTAAACATTCTTATGGCCCAAGCAGACAACGGTAAACATTCTTACGTCCCAAGCAGACAGACGGTAAACATTCTTAAGGCCCAAGCAGCTGGTAAACATTTTAACTGGCGACGATGTTATTTAAAACTAGGGGATGGTATTTTAAACTAGGAGTAACAAACGCGGGACCTAAATTAGTTCTAATGCTAATCCCTACTTGACAGAAGAGGCTTCAATTGTGCTTGGTCCGCGAGTGTAAACAGGTTGAAGAACACTAAACTGTAAGACAAAAGTATATAGAGTGACTGAAAATTAACTTCCTATTTTAAAATACGTTTAAATTACTTGATTATGATAATTTGTATCTCAAACGTATGCTTATCTTTACCTATGAGAATGCAATGTGTACATTTAATGAGTCTGTATTTGTGTTTCAGACTGATCAAAATACTTTGGAAGAACTTGAAGGGTAAATAGGAGAAGTTATGTCATCCATGAACTATGAACCTCTTTTTACTATAGAGAAAAGATGAAAAAATGCAGTGTATTGGCACGTAATAAGATCTAACGACCTCTCAAAAACAATACTGCAGGGCTCACTAGAGAGAAAGAGGACAAGAGGCAGACCAAGAAAAACCTGGTTACAGAACCTGACTGGAAAGGCCTCAGGCATGCAACCATGAAGTCCATCGCAAATGACCGCCAAAGGTGGAGGCAGCCGATCAGACAGTCAGTAGAAACTGGTGACCCAACGACACGCAGTGTTATGGGATGATGATGATGATGTTTTCCATCCTACAAGAGTTGATGGTGAAATCCTTTACGAGAGAAGGACTGCGTGGTTTCGAGGCATGGTGTCCGCCTTGGGTGCTAAAGGTTCTGGGTTCAATCCCCGGCAAGGGCTGGGATTTTTTCACGTGTACTTGGTCTTCTAGTACTTTCCCCGGATCTCTAAGTAGTGAGTTCGGACGCCCGTGTGTACTGTTGCGCACGTAAAAAAATCGAAAAGAGTAGCCTAACGGCGCCGCCCGTGCAAAAAATTTGGAATTCAAAAACTACCCGAAGTATTTCAGGATCCTCGCCGGTGCATGTGTACTGTGCTGAGCTTCTTCGGACTCAGACTTGAGTTAGAAGAAGAACGGAGCACTTATGGGTTACTACCCGTGTGCCATGATGTTGATCCGTTGTTCAAACCTCAAACCTCAGTTGACGCGATTCCTAAACTGCTCGAGAAGCTGGTAGCCGAATCTTGTACCCATATCAAATTGCTCGTGCTAAAAGTGTTCTTCTCGTATCGATTCCTTGTATAAATTATTGTTAATAATTAAACAAAATAAGACAAAAGTGTAAGTATTTTAAAACAGGAAGTTACTTTTCAGTCGCCACGAAGACTGATTTGCACAGAATAGAACGGAATGGTGGATCCGACTGCGAGCTCCATGAGACATGTAACACCCAAACATGATGATGATGATGAAAAGATGTGGACTCAGCCAGCTGGTTGCAGTGATTGACCGCCTGGAGTCTGGGTGATGATTGATGGGACAAGTCCGTGGTTACAGCCCTGGGGTCTGTTCCAGTGTCAGAAATGAGTGGACCTACATCCGAGCATACGTCCGGAGCGGTCATCTACTGTGATATCTCCGTTGATTAACTACAGACCGGACAGCCAATATTTGCTTCCGGTAATTGGAAGTCAGTAATTATGGCTAGAAATATTCAAAGACTTGTTTCGCTTCTAACTCTTGTGGTAGTTTTTTTTTTTCCCACAAGAAGTATGTTACACGTGCTTTTTCTTCTTCATCATCTACTTCTTCTTAAGCTCTTTTTCTTTTTCATTCTCTTCACCTTCGTCTTCCTCCTCCTCTGCTGCTGCTTCTGATCCCCCACAAGACAGGGAGCATACGGGTCCTCACACAACTCGGCCTAGTTGTCATATTCTTTGTCCTCTCGTACAGCCTACTCAATGATTCCTGAACTTCATCCCCATCGCGCTGTTCTCTGGTCCCCTTTTTCTTCTGTGGCCTTATCGGTTGAGTTTAGCTGAGTTGATTTAAAAACCGACATCACTGCACTCGGGGCATTTCCATAAGCTCCCAGTTCCCATCTTCAGCAGCCGGCGCAAAGTTCCAATGCCAATGGTGCCAGTCACAGTCTGATTAAATGTCCGTCTTGCTTTTTCACCCAAGCGTTGAGAAGCGGCCAGATCCTCTCGCAAGTCCCCGCTGCATCCCAGTCAAGCCTTGTGGGTTATGTGCTACAATATAGCTATACTATGATCAAGTGGGTTTTTTTTTTTTTTTTTTACCCTCAATATATGCCAAATCCAGAGATAGGCAACTCAGAGGCAGACGTCTTATCAACCATCACTGGACTGACACTTATATCCACTCAAAGCTAATTCAAATAGTAAGCAGAGTGTAAGCACCCATGGACATGTCTGGAGTGCCGTGATATCCACAAATGCTCCAGTAACATGAAAGAGAACCATTACTACCGATCAATGAAAGCCGCGGCTGTGCAATAGTTAGACACTCGCTTGCCGACCGGAAAATCTTCAGTTCAAACCCGCACTAAGGCTCTGGCTCTAATTTCTAGCCAACTAAAAACGGGTACCAGTTACGCCAGGGGAAGTAATGCTAATCATCCATCGTCGAGACAATCAACTGTGAGTCCGGCATCGCCCTTGACTGCCGATCGATGTTCCCGTGACTGAAGCAAGATCACTTCTGCTTGTAGGTAGGTAAGTTGTACCCCACCAGGACATCACAATGGCGAAAAACACCCAGTGACATACAGTGTCCCCATGAAGTTGAGGATCACCCGTGGAGAGGTCCCAGAAATCCCATTCAGTTGTTAGGTCATATTTGAGGCCCGGTTGGAAGGAAACCAAAACAGCGCTAAAGCAGTCTTTTCAAGCGGTAGTGGGTGGGGCAACATGGAGATTACAGACCAGAGAGTGACAGCATAAACAAACTAAATATGAAAGAACAAACATCCAGGACAGGACACTGTGATCTTCGAGCACACCTACACGGGATAGGGATAGACAACATGGCCTCCGGAGGCAGGACTGCCAATAAGATTTTTATCAAAACACAAGCTAAGCTGAGTAAAAAAAAAAAACAAGCAATACGTAAGCAAAACCAAGAATGATAAAAAATTACAAATTTTATAGTTGAGAAACGAAACATTTACCAACTTTTATTTAAGGATATATTTTTTTTTAAACCCAAGATTCCAAAATCTGAACCCAGAGCGTCAAAAAAAAAAAAAAAACTAGATCTGAGGCAAACCCCAGTATTGGCAGCCCTGCCCAGAGGCAGGAGCTAGGGGAATTGAGCCCTCCTCCCTTAAGTATTTTCTAGGCAAAACAGCGAACGTTGCTCAAAGAACATCATTTTAGTTTAGGAGCATCTTCTTCTCCTTTGCGTTCGGTTTGGAATGCTCAGATCAGACCATCAGGTGGGTTGCCTCTATGAACTCGCATGTCAGTAGCATGCCCTGCGTGGTTCCCTATAGCTTGCTCTGCACACTTTGCTCTTGAGGCTAGGTGTCTTTCTGAAGCTGTAAATAGAGTGGGCAGGTCTGAAGAATGTGCTCAGGTGTTTATGGTCCTGTTTGACAGGCACATTATGCGGACTACAATCTTTATTTTATGTACGCGGTAGTTGAGCCTGCAGTGTTATGTTAGTAGACGTAAAACTGTTGTATGTTGCTTTCTGTTGAGTCTACTGATGGGGTCTTGTGGATGTTTACTGTTTGTTCTCTCCGCAATTCCTTGCATTTTCCCCTGACAAGTGTTCTGATTCCTGATAATGACAAAGAATGGGTGTGTTGTTTCTCATTTGTTCCATTTTTTTTTTTTTTTTTTTTGCAAGTCTAGGAGCATAATAATAATATACAGTGCAGACCTAATAAGAACTGACCAAGAAATAGTTCTTATCAAAAATTCCCCTTATTCAAATAAAGGTTCAAGCACGAAAATTCGCCCGGGATAAACAATTTGTTCTTCATAACAGAAATTCGCCACAGCCGATACCCACTTAAATTGTCTGAATTGTACAAATAAATATAATAATATATTTGAAATAATATGAAAAGTATAAACAAGTCATTCATTCATTCAGTAGCATGTCCCTCGCGGAACCTCGCTGCCATAACAACCCTCCGGAAAACCTTCCTATCCTGAGCAAGATGTCCTGCGTCTGATACACCCATCTGGAGATCATCTGCCACATCCTGCACCCATCTTCTCCTTGGCCTTCCTCTTCCTCTCTTCCCAGGCATATACCCCTCCATTATTGTTCTCTCTAGACTTCCATGACGTTTCAAGTGACCAAAATATTTCAATTTTCTTTGTTTTATTGTCTTTACTAGCCAACCCTCTTCAATATTCAGCTCTTGAAGTATGGATGCATTTGTTCTTTTCTTTACCCAAGATATTCTTAGAACCTGTCTGTAACATTTATACTCAAATGCATTTATGCGCTGTTCCGCTTGTTTAGTAAGTGTCCAGGTCTCACAGGCGTATGTTGCAATGGGAAAGATGCATGCTCTTAAAAATCTGACCTTTGTAATTCTATCTGTACAATTCCATAATTTATTCAGTTGTTTTAGTCTTTGAAGAGCAATTGATAGTCGCCGTTTAATTTCTTTCATTGTGTCACCATTGTTGGTAACCAGTGACCCAAGATATTCGAAATTTTCCACCACTTCCAATCTTTCCTCGTTAACATATATTGCCTTCTCTATGGCAGTTTTGTTTGTATGCATTATCTTTGTTTTTGCTATGTTAAGAAATAAGTTATGATTTTCACTATTTCTTTGGAGTGAGGTTAATAAGTTACACAAGTACCTTTAAAAAAAATAATGTCCACTCAGCCTGCTTTAAAAAATATGGTGGAGTGGGATGGTCAAAAGAGGCATGGGCCAAGAGAATCAGAGGCCTGGGCACTATAAAAACTCCAATACAAACATGCATCGAGAAGCCAGTCTACCTATCCTTCCCCCCCCCCCCCTCCCCCAACTAACTAAGTCTCTTGACCAGGAAACCATACAACTTCAACAGGGTCTCAAATGTAATTTACTGCTCGGTTTCCTACTTCATTACAACAGGCACCGTCCCAACTTCCCGAGGTGTCTCTGATCTGAGTTCTTCAGCCTGATTTGTCTTAGACACGGATTTTTGTGGAAGGATGGGTAGCAGATAAAACAAAAGTACGTCAACAAAAAAGTTAATGATACCAAGAACTGTCAGTGCAAGTAAATGATACTAAGAACAGTAGGTGCAAGTAAATAGTACTAAGAACAGTAGGTGCAAGTAAATAGTACTAAGAACTGTCAGTGCAAGTAAATGATACCAAGAACTGTCGGTGCAAGTGAATGATACCAAGAACTTCGGTGATAGTGAATGATACCAAGAACTGTCAGTGCAGGTGAATGATACTGAGAACTGTTGGTAAATGTGAATGACAAGAAGAGCTGTTGGTTAAAGTGAATGATATCAAGAACTGTTGGTACATGTAAATGATGGCAAGAACTATTAGTACATGTAAATGATGGCAAGAACTATTGATACAAGTAAATGATACCAAGAACTGTTGGTAAAAGTTCATACAAAGAACTGTTAGTTCAAGTGAATGATAACAAGAACTGTTGGTACAAGTGAATGATACCAAGAACTGTTGGTCCAAGTGAATGATACCAACTGTTGGTACAAGTGAATAATAAAAAGAACTGTTGATACAAGTGAATGACAACAAAAACTCTTGGTACAAGTGAATGATACCAAAAAATGTTGGGTCAAGTGAATGACACCAAGAACTGTTGTTTAAAGTTAATGATAATAAGAACAGTTGGTACAAGTGAATGATACCAAGAGCTGTTGGCACAAGTGAATGATAACAAGAACCGTTGGTACAAGTGAATGATAACAGGAACCGTTGGCACAAGTGAATAATACCAAGAACTGTTGGCACAAGTGAATGATATCAATAACTGTTGGCACAAGTGAATGAAAACAAGAACTGTTGGCACAAGTGAATGATACGAGGAACTGTTGGCACAAGTGAATGATACCAAGAACTGTTGGCACAAGTGAATGATGCCAAGATCTGTTGGCACAAGTGAATGATGCCAAGAACTGTTGGCACAAGTGAATGATGCCAAGAACTGTTGGCACAAGTGAATGATGCCAAGAACTGTTGGCACAAGTGAATGATGCCAAGAACTGTTGGCACAAGTGAATGATGCCAAGAACTGTTGGCACAAGTGAATGATACCAATAAATACTGATACGAGAGAATGACCAGCAAAAAGCCAAAAAGCACACACTATTTTCTCCCACCCACTTTGACAGAACCCAGAATGCGATTTAGTTTATGTGCTATTCACACCCTCTCGCTGATACATTTTCCATGACCTGATATCTTTGTCTATTACTATTCTATTGACAAATGTTAATTATGACACAATAATTCTCTCATCTGACCGGACTGTGACACAATCTGATATGCAATACTAATTCCATTTCGCCAGATCCTTGATGAAGATATCAACCGCCAGTCTATCATGGGCAGGAAATGGAAACAGACAACACAAACAAGCGGTTTCGGTGTGTCGCCGGCCTGTCCCGTGTTTGATTATTTTATGGCGAAATAAACAGAAAGGGGAAGCCCCCCCCCCCCCCCCCCCCCAATACCTCGAGGTGGTTTTTAAAAAAAGGGGTTAAGGGAAAACAGGGCGCACATTTTGAATCTTCTATTAAACAGTTGGTACATTATCTCTTTAATCAAAAAATGGGATTTCTTCTGTCTATAGCATTTCTATTTTACCACGAATCAGGCGGTCTGTGAATGTTGGCTGCAATGAATCCCTTACAAGCCCTGTCTCTTGTGCCGCTACTCGCCTGTCTATTACAGTAGCGCTAAAATAATTATGATTCATCTTTCTACTTCTTTCTGTGAGTTTCCGATTAATACATTTTCTGTTACTCTATTAAAACTCAAAAGTAATAGACCCTTGCCCACGCCATCACGCGTAGAGAGCACATGCTGCTAGACATATATTTTATAGAGAGCACATGCTGCTAGACATATATTTTATAGAGAGCACATGCTGCTAGACATATATTGTATAGAGAGCACATGCTGCTAGACATATATTTTATAGAGAGCACATGCTGCTAGACATATATTTTATAGAGAGCACATGCTGCTAGACATATATTTTATAGACCAATTGGGCACTTGGTTGGCCATGTGGTCACAATCACACCAGTCGCCTTTACTTCCCATGACTTTACCTGCTACCCATTTAAGGCTGGGTCGACCTCTAGAAGCGAAGGTCATTTTTTATAAAGAAAAAACAAAGACCGGTTCCATTAGACCTCCAGAGGCGAGCGTCTAGACGCAATACCACAGCGGCTCCAAACAGATCTGTTTTTTTTATTTTTCGGGGGGGGGGGGATGTTGGTGTTTTAAATATATCCTATATGAAAGTGGGTAAATTTTTCGTTTCGTGACTATAAAATTTGTACTTTTTAACAATGTAGGTTTTTTATTTTTTTTTATTTTGTGTTTTGTTCTTCGCTTGTGTATTGCTTGGGTTTTTGTTCAGAGGAGTTGGGTTTTTCAAAAAAATCCTATTGGCAGCCCTGGCTCCATACCGCTACGTACACCGTCCGCCCCTAAGCCCTGGTCCTCACTAACCACCAAAGTAGCGGTTCTTAACGTATGGTTGGCGACCACATTTTTTCACATGGATCGCCAAAGACCATCGCAAGACACGTATTCATTAAAGTTATGAAGTAACGACGAAAATTACTGTACGCCACAACATGAGAAACTGTATTAAAGGGTCGCCACAACATGAGGGTCGCCACAACACGAGGAACTGTATATAAAGGGGCGCAGCATTAGCAAGGTTGAGAGCCACTGCCTGGAACTAGAAGAGTGATGAGAGACAGCGGGACGCTTGCATCCCACCAAATGAAGTCCACTTTTCAAGCGGGCATTGTTTGCAATGGGCACACAGGCCGAAGCGCCACTCTTATTATCCTATCATTAACGACGGACGGCACTCGTCTGCCAGACTAAACAACATTAATGCAGTCTAGACAGGAACTTTTCCCGCCTGGTCGCCTCTCACTTCTGCTGCGTTTACCAACGGCCACTTCTTTGATAGTTAGTTAATGATGAACGCTGAATGGCTCTTAAGGTTTTCAGCAACATTGATGAGTGTCATTCAGCCATTGTGCTATCTGTCACTACGCCATTATCATACTACTACAGCTGCTACCACTACTACTAGTAGCAGTGGTAGCAAAAGTAGTAGCAGCAGCAGTAGTAGCAGTCGCAACAGTTTTAATAATAGTAGTGACATCAGTATTTTTAGTTGTAAAAGTGGTGGTGGTGGTGGTAGAAGTAGTAGCAGCACAGCAGCAGCAGCAGTATTATTATTAGAACTGCTGCCAGCACCACTACCATAATTTTTTTTTAACTGATGGCACTACTACTACAAGTATTACAACACTACTGCTACTACTACTTCTACAAGAACCACCACTACTACTGCTGCTGCTGATACTAACGGATACTACCACCAACACCACTACTAAAACTAATAAAGCTGATGGCACTACAACTACCAGTATTACTATGCTACAACTGCTACAGCTACTATAACCACAACCATCACCGCGGCTGCTGCTACTACTAACAGCTGCTGCTGTTATTACTACTAACAGCCGTTGCTGATAATACCTACTACTATTACTACGACTATCACTACTACTACTACTACTACTACTACTACTACAGTTAAAAATCCTGATGTCACTACTATTTTTAAAACTGTTGCGACTACGAGTATTACTTACTATACTACTGCTACTATTACCATAACTACTAAAAAGAAAAGGAAGAAAAAGCAGCAGCTCCACTCAACTAATCATCGCCATGTTTTCCATCGGTTCCGATGAGAGCCGCGTTTTGCAAAGAACTTCCTAGATGATAATGAGCAATTAGAGTTCCATTATTTTTATTTTACGCGCACATTTTCTCTGCATGTGTGTTAATGATGAATATTTCCGCAGTTATGTTTTTCGAAAAGCCCTTCAAGAGCGACGCGGTTTTAAACAAAAGTTGGGCTGAATCAGGAAACGTAGCTAAGTTATTAGCAATGATCTCACTGGGGGAGCCGCAGTAAGGATGTTGATAATTACAGAAGCTGTTTCCTGTTAACAGAATGAAACCCTTTGCTGGAACAGAACAAATGTTTCCGTAGGGAGATATCAAAATAAAATGTCAAGAATAGAGGCGTGCAGCTATTTAAAGCTCTGGAAGCCTACTGTTTAAAATGACACCAGCTAATCTTAGAAAACTTTACAATATATAAAATATAATAAGCCTTTTAACAAACATGGATGATGGAAATATATTGTCGTTTAATGTTTTGTAAAAGAAATAAGAGGGAATGTGTCGGCAAAGTCACAGAAATTATACAATCATCTCAAACAATATATTCAAAGAAAATTGCGTTTGAGGGCCCCCCCCCCCCCCCCATCCAACGAAATTGTTGAGGCCCTGCAAATTGTAAAGCCCTAAGCTACAACTTAGTTTTTGCTAAACGGTAGACCAACAAGGCAGATCCCACATACCGTGTTCAACATCCAACGAAGTTATAATTAGGGAACCCGTAACGGCTACATCAGCCGAATGCAACCTGCAGTCCCCATTCGGGTACGGACATCAGCTATAGTGATTAAACGACGGAAAGAACCACAGCAATGCAGGGCCAAACTGCTAAAGGACATTAAGCCATGGCTGACTATGGCTTGAGTTACAGCAGAACGTAGCACTTATGAATTACTACCCTTGTGCCATGATGCTGATTCGTTGTTGAAACCAAACTAACAGCACATCATGGTTGTATGCAGGGAAACGTGAGGCAAACATAAATCTGTTGCCAGTGCGCCCACATTTGTTGAAACTAGTGGGGAAGGGGAGGTAATCGAAGGCCGCTACACCATGGCAACTCCTCCCTGTTGTGGCTTTTCTAGGCGAACTTTACGTTCAGTAGTTTGCCATTGTTGCCTAAACGGTCAGCTCTCGGTACCACTGCCAAAACTCGTATGCAAGTGTAAAGTCATAATTACATTTACCGCCAACTCTCACGATTAGGCTATGTTGTTATTCAATATGTGTGTGTAAGTTACGCTCTTGTACTATGCTGTTATACAATATATCACTAATGTGAGCTCGTAAAATGCCGTTACATAAAACTTCCCTAAGTGACGCTAATGTATAATGCCATCACATTTTCCACGCCATCAGGTGTATTGGCTAAATAGTGCTAAACCTATATTATCTAAACCGACCGGCACTCGGGTGATTTGGTCAAAATTACCATCGCCTTTACTTCCCAGTAACGATTTAGAACCGGGAGCCAATGTCATTTCTAAACGAAGAAAAATCCGGTTAGATATGGATTTAAACCTACAAACTGCGCGTTAAATGAGAGCGTCTAGCCACTAAACCACAGTGGCTCCCACACTGTGAAGACGGCCATCAGTTTTTGTGTAACTCAAATACAATGCCATTATTCAACATACCCTTAACTCCCGTACGCTCTTGTACAATGAAAGGATCCCTATACTTCTGCGGGCCCCATACTGAAGACACTGCAAGTCAGACTATCCTAGAAACCTCAGAATTCCGCTAATCAACAATATCATAAGCCGGAAGCTGTTAACAGTCCCGTACTAATAACTCCTAGTATCGCCAGTCCACACAATCTGATTGGGTCCACCGTCCCGCTCCGAGAACGAACGTGAGTAGGTCAGCATAGTGACAATAAAAGTACGAGATCAGACAGTCAGGAAATTCAATCCTAGGGGCGATGTTATTTCAAATATAGTTGAACAAATCGCACAAGCGTTAGAAGGATGCGACAGTTATTTCCCAGCAATTAGGTCATGCACTTTATGCGGGTAAAAAGTTCGGGTGTACGCAGCAGCTAGGACATAGGCAGTAAAATGTTGGCTCTCCTTTAGAGCAGTGTTTCTCAAAGTGGGCGACACCGCACCCTTGTTCTGCCTTGTTCACATTGGCGGGGGGAGGGGGGGGGGCGATGAGGCAGGCCTGGAGAGTAGTAGGATTCACAATTTCGGATAAAGCCACAGAATATAAATCGGGTGTAAAAGTCATTTCCGGGCAAAATGCAAGCAAACGGTCTTTGCCCTAACACAAATTAGTTAGTGGTTTTAGCTTTGTGAATGTTGTTGTTATTATTTTAATGTTCGCTTGAAAAACAAACAAACAACGAGGTAGAAGAAGCAGGCTAGAAACCATATGGAACGAAACAAAGTATACTCACGGCCATCTTCTTGACATCGAAGGAGTGCAGGGTGGCCGAGCAGACCACCATCTGAAGCCGCTTGCCGTCGTTGGACACCTTGGGAATCTGCTGGTGCAGACGGTTGATCAGATCTCCGTAGCCGGCTGATAGAAGTCCGTCCTGGTTAAAGAGAAATGAGCCAACTATACACAGTAATACACACAGAAATGAGCCAACTATACACAGTAATACACACAGAAATGAGCCAACTATACACAGTAATACACACAGAAATGAGCCAACTAAACACAATAATACACACAGAAATGAGCCAACTATACACAGTAATACACACAGAAATGAGCCAACTATACACAGTAATACACACAGAAATGAGCCAACTATACACAGTAATACACACAGAAATGAGCCAACTATACTCAGTAATACACACAGAAATGAGCCAACTATACACAGTAATACACACAGAAATGAGCCAACTATACACAGTAATACACACAGAAATGAGCCAACTATACACAGTAATACACACAGAAATGAGCCAACTATACACAGTAATACACACAGAAATGAGCCAACTATACACAGTAATACACACAGAAATGAGCCAACTATACACAGTAATACACAGACTGTTACAAATACGACAATTGAATGAACCAGCGTATAATGTATTCAATTGCAGCATGTGGAATTATTTGGCTACTTTACGAGAATGCCCTGTTACTAGCTAGTACGGTAAAGAAATATAGTGAGTACAGAGTAAGAGAAGGATTTTTTTTTTTTTTTTAAGATGGGTTGGGGGCATATAGAACAACCACTCAGGAAAGAAAAAAACTGGAAAATTGCGCTAAAAGGGGCAAACTGGAGATCCTAACATTTCCGCTATTTTTTCGCTATGTGTTGGTGAGAGCAGCAGGAGGATAAGAGATACAATTTACAAATAAGAAACTAGAGGGCTGACTGAGCTAAACTATACAATTCATGAGAGAGAGAGAGAGAGAGAGAGAGAGAGAGAGAGAGAGAGAGAGAGAGAGAGAGAGAGAGAGACAGAGACAGAGACAGAGAGACAGAGAGAGAGACACAGAGAGAGAGACAGGGAGAGAGACAGAGAGAGACAGAGAGATACAGAGAGAGAGACAGAGAGAGAGAGACCGACAGACCGACCGACCGACGAACCGACGGACCGACAGACAGACAGACAGACAGACAGACAGACAGACAGACAGACAGACAGACAGACAGACAGACAGACAGACAGACAGACAGACAGACAGACAGACAGACAGACAGACAGACAGACAGACAGACAGACAGACAGACAGACAGACAGACAGACAGACAGACAGACAGACAGACGCGCGCGCACACACACACACACAAAAGGAAAGAAAGAAAAGGAAGAGAAGGAAAAAAATTAAGAAAATTCTTCAGGCATCTCTGTGGTACTTTTGTCATCTGTTGCTGACACAGATTCCAGATAATCCTATCTCAGATGATCATTTAAGTAATCTCCGCGCAAACTTCACCAATAGTTAAGTTAACCTATTGACTCCCCCCCCCCCCCTTGTCCGAGGCCCCATCCTCTATTCTCGGTCCATCCAGGTGTCGTCGTTATGGTTTATACAACTCTTAGTGGCGTGCAATGCTAAGCCATTTTATATGGCGCACATGACCTAGTCACAATTATAACCCAAAACTCCCACTTCGGGGTTGATGGTTGAACGTGGCGATTTTAATCCCCAGCAAAGCACCTGTGTAAGTCAGTGAGAGCAGACATACAGAGAGAGAGAGAGAGAGAGAGAGAGAGAGAGAGAGAGAGAGAGAGAGAGAGAGAGAGAGAGACAGAGACAAAGAGTCATAAAAGATACCCTCACCGAGCTGGTACAAGTTTCTTTGTGTGTTTATTTAACGGATCAACATCATGGCACACGGGTGTAACCCTAAGTGCTACATTCTACTACTAACTCAAGCTAGAGTATAAAGAATGTCAGCGCAGTGCAACGAACTTCGCTGCACCGGCGAGGATCCTAAATACTTCGGGCCCTGGCAGTGCCGATAGGCTACTCTTTTTTCGATTTCCAACTGCCAGTGATTTTCTACGTGCATAACAATACGCACGGGCGCCCTGTCTTACTAACCAGAGACCAGGGGAAATTACCAGAAGTAAAAAAGATCCTAGCCTTCACCTGGATTTGAACCCAGGACCTCCAGCACTCGAGGCGGACACCATACCTCGAGACCACTCAGCCCCAGAACTCAGCAAGTAAAGGTATATCGATCAATTGCTAAAGATCTCCACAATACACAAACTGTTGCTAGTCATCGCCAACCAAATCCCTGTCCGCCGCGATCAGATTTTCTTTGGTGGAGAAGCCCAAGATCAACACCAGCCGAAAGCCGCCCAGTCAACAGAGAGTGTTTGTTTCTGTCGTGTTTCTTTCTTGCTGACATCGTTGTCTAAACTTGTACCGGCGAACTCAACCGCCTTGATACGCTCTACCGAGATTAGTGTGAGCGCCCATCGGCCGTAAGTTGCAGGCTGTGATAGCTAATCAGCTGGATATGTTGCTAAACAGCTCTCTCTCTCTCTCTCTCTCTCTCTCTCTCTCTCTCTCTCTCGATCTCACACAAACCCACCCACACACACACACACACACACACACACAAAGACTAATAGATAGAGAGACAGGGGAGAGAGAGAGACTGAATTTATTGGGATACAGGGACAAAGAGAGGAATGAGGACATAAATAAATATGACAGAATTGGACAGGGATCTGGACAGAATACTCTGATGTATCGGGACGAAGAGATTGGCAGAGGAACAAGGAAGATATATATCCACATAACTAACCCAGCAATTTTGACACACTTGTGATCTTTAGCCACACTGCTAACAGTTTTCACATTCCTATATGTCATATTTACAGACAGAATCACATTCCTCTTGCTTGATACCGAGTCAACTTTACAGTCAAAAACCAGTAAAGAGAGCCAAGGCGAACAAGAAAAAAAACGAGGAGAAGCTAAGGGTTATGAAGAAGACGAGAAGAAGGAGGTGATGATAAAGAAGGAGGAGGAGGAAAATGGAGAAGAAATTGAGAAGGAAGAACAATAAGATAACGAAGGAGGAGAAGAAGAAGAAGAAGAAGAAAAAGGGAAGAAGAAGAAGAAGAAGAAGAAGAAGAAGAAGAAGAAGAAGAAGAAGAAGAAGAAGAGGAGGAGGAGGAGGAGAATAACCCAACTGCCCATCATCTAATAATCCCTCCTCTAAGACAGTGCACTACAGAAGTGCCGTCATCAAGGACAAACTGACTCGATATTTCCCCCACCACCATAAGCAATTAAAACTAAGAACACATTTTACATCGCCGACCCTCAGGGAGACAACCCTGGCAAATGGTTTTGCACCAACTAAACATCCCCCATGGCCTGATTAGCAAATGCCAAAGACAAAGCTAGATTAACGCCGGTATCCGGTCCGAATGGCTAACGACAGAAACATAACGATGAAAATGATCCGCCCAGTATCATTAGAAAAGTGCCGCCCATATACTCTAATCCAACCTTGGGTGCTTTTAAAAATGAATGATTTTATTTGTCCGTGTCAACCTCTGAGCGGACCAATTTGGCTCTCTCCAGACAGGGCATTTGTTAACCAAACAAAGAACTTATATCAGCATGCGTTCACATTATTCATTCACTGGCGGTCGAATTGTTTTGCTAGTCCAGACGGAGTCATTTCTCAACAGGCAACGAAGATAGCCGATTTAACAGGCGAGATCACAATAGGAATAATGAACTCCGCTACCCAGATCAAATGGCCCAATGTTCCTTGGTTGCTGTATAACAGTAGTACTACCTTCTGCGTTAACGGCGAATGTTGGTCAGCATACAGAACTTTGAACCCCATTTATGGCAACTGCTTCAGGGGGAGGTCAGCATTGGCAGCAAGTTAGCCTTATTCCAAAGTAAAGGACCCTTTTTTACGTCTTAGGGTGTATAGGGCGTAAGGGGCATATAGGGCTAGATCTATATTTTTACAGACCAATCGGCACAAGTGGGTGATGTGGTCAGCATCACTCTGGCTGCCTTCACTTCCCGGGACTGCACCTGGTACCCACTCAGGCTATGTCGACATGGGAGCAAGGTCGTTTTTGAAAAAAAAAAAAAAGTTCGTCCGCCAGGGAGCGAACCCATGACCTTCCGATCCACAGGCCAGCATTTAGCCTTATCACAGGAAGAAGAAATAATAATAATCACGATTATCCTGTGCGTGTTACTGTGTCAGCCGTTGCTGCTGACTGGCTGATCAGCACCCTCCACCTTTGACGGTCAGATGCAACGGACTTCATGGCTGCCTATCCAGTCAGTTAAATTCTGTATCCAGAATTTTCTTGGTCTGCCTCTGTTCCTCTTCCCCTGTATTGAGCCTTGTAGTAATGTTTTTTTTTTTTTTTTTGAGAGGCCGTTAAATCTGATTACAAGTTCGTATCATGGTATTGTCCACCTTTTCACTGCAGCAAGAGGTTCTATTTGCCAACAGGAAGAAGAATTGCAACCTGAAAACTTGATATTAATGAGAGACCAAACCAAGCTCACAACCTTGGCTGGCAGCTTGCCTAGGAGAGAAGCTATATCAGGCAGACAGACGGAGCAATGCTCTTCTAATATGACAGTTACTGCAGCATGCTTTGTTAATTACGTTTTTATGTTACCTCTTCTTGAGAGTAAACAAAGCAGGCCAAAGAGAGCTCATGATGCTGCAAGGGCAACGCGTGGTCTCTATAATACTGCCCAGACGCTACGCTTCAGCGGCACCCCCGTGAATCGACGAAACTCCGGTACCTTCCAAATGAAGTTTGAAGAATTAAACTGAAATCTCCAGAGCAAGAAGCAACATCTACTTCGCTAACCACATCCCCGGTCCTGCGCGGTGATGATGGTGACGATATCCCTCATCAAAAACAGGCAATCGTTAAAAGATTATGAGGTTAACTAAACACAATCACTTCCTCTCGGTTATTACATCACCGCATCTCCTCTTTCCCCAAGATGGCAATATTGATAGCAATACTCATCAGAAGAAAGAAACAATTCGCCACAGATCGTCTATGTGAGCAGGGCTGCTTGACAATGTCAATGGCCGGAATTGCTTGTCGTAAAATCCAGATATGCTTGTCGTAAAAACTCACTATGCTTGTCGTAAATCCGAGCTAAAAGCCACTGGTTTAATGGAATGTCCCTGACAAAAGTTTGACACAGATTTACCCCGATTGGCTGTTAATCACTGCTGATTTCCTAGACGCAAAGTCAGCTATGGCAAACTGCCATATAAAGGGACAAAAATACTTCCCCGCCTACGCAGTCACAAGGGAATAAGTCAACCTGACTGGCTTCGCAGAGCGCTTTATCTTCGCATCAATCAATGATATCCAGTAAACATTAGTTAATTAACGCCAAATGACCGGGGGAAAAGTCCGTATTAAACTAAATTCGTGCAACAGGGGACTTAAATTTAGGTCTGAATAAAGAAGTCACAAACAATATATTGCGCAATTTATTGCCTGGCAATATATCTAGTCGATATACCTAGTCAGGCGAATATGACAGTAACAATTATATAAATGAATCCTTTATAAGTGAATTATAAATTCAACAATTATAATTATCTAGCAGAGGAAAAACATGGAAACAAATTATTAGCAGCTTTATAAGTTCCGGAAAGCAGAAGAAGAAAACAACTATCAAGAAAAGGAGCTGCATAGGCGCAGCGGCTACAGGTCTAAATGCTAGCAGGAAGGTAAAAGTTTGAGTGAAAAGACCTAGTAAAATGCCACTGGTTCAATGTTTCCTGCATCTTGTTTAGGAGGCCCGGGTGTGAGTAATTAAACATTTAAAGGGTTTTTTGTATGACCCCTATGGCTTTTCAAAAGCCAGATTGGCTTACAATTGTCCAGTAAGCCTCAGTGCCAAAGGTTCTGGGGTTATGGCACGAGTCACTGGATACAATTTTGTTCTTCGCCAGGGGAATGTATTCCATCTTCACTATAATTATATTTTTTTTTTTAAACGTATGGTATGTAATAGAAAAGAAATATTCAAAAGGATATAACTCTAACTAAAGTTTTCTTTTACTGGTTATTGTAATAAATAAAAGAAATGAGCATAAACCTGGCCGCCGATATGACAATGACTACTGAAATTTAAATACTGTAGTGGTCAACTTGGGGAGAAGTTATCAGCTGAATGAAAAGGAACACACAAAACATGAAGGCGTTTGGGCTTTAAAAGGTGTATATACATGCATGAAAATTATTAGCGATTTATACCCTTGCCGCAAAATGGAACGCATATTTTAGTTATTTTAAAGCCTTAACCCGGCTGTAGTCTAAGCCCTAATGTAACCTATTTATTAAGCGGGGTTTCTGGGACTTGTACCCGTGTGATACTCATCCGAATGGTGGCACTTAGTGTCACCTAGGTGTTTATCGTTCGTTGTTTGTGCGGTGATGGTGGGGGTGAACGTCGGTCAGTCAGTTATAAGTGACCTGAGTAAAATGTTTTTAAAGGTTATTTTCTTCTTCTTTTTTTTTTTCGAGAACTCAAATGGGGTTATGATTCACTATCTTTCTAGCATTACACGAGCGAAAGGGTTCAAACTGATACCAGGTAGCGTCATATGTAGTCAAGTCTGCCAGCGTAGTCTTGACCACATTTCCCATCGAGTGCCGGCTTGATCTTTCAAATATGTTTCTATGTGACACGTCCGACTTGAGCTATTATTAATAGCTCAAGTCGGACGTGCTGTGACCGTATGTATACCTGATCCGGCAATGGCGTGACATTGGTCATTTTTCTCCTATTATTATATTGGCGTACTGGCGGCTGCTACATAAACACGATATGTCTGGGCCCCACAACATAAGTGTTTCGTCGGCGTGGACGGATGCCGTAGTTGCGTGGCAGTGGCCGTTTATACAACAGTGAATTTCAGAATAAGTTCCATCACCGATGTGTTGTGCTAACAAAGACGCAATGCATCTCTCTCTCTCTCTCTCTCTCTCTCTCTCTCTCTCTCTCTCTCTCTCTCTCTCTCTCCTCACAGACACACTCCCTCCCTCTCATTTACTCTATTTTTTGCTCTATGTATGTATCTATCTGTTCATCTATCTATCTGTTAATGTTTCTCATTCTACTCTGTGTGTGGGTGTGTGTCTATGTCTGTTCCGCCTCTATAATCCAATATGTTTGTCTCACTATGTCTGTTCCGCCTCTATATTCCAATATGGTTGTGTGTATTTGTCTCACTATGTCTGTTCCGCCTCTTTATTCCAATATGTTTGTGTGTGTTTGTCTCACTATGTCTGTTCCACCTCTATATTCCAATATGTTTGTGTGTATTTGTCTCACTATGTCTGTTCCGCCTCTATATTCCAATATGTTTGTGTGTGTTTGTCTCACTATGTCTGTTCTGCCTCTATATTCCAATATATTTGTGTGTGTTTGTCTCATTGTCTGTTCCGCCTCTATATTCCAATATGTTTGTGTGTATTTGTCTCACTATGTCTGTTCCGCCTCTATATTCCAGTATGTTTGTGTGTGTTTGTCTCACTATGTCTGTTCCGCATCTATATTCCAATATGTTTGTGTGTGTTTGTCTCACTATGTCTGTTCCGCCTCTATATTCCAAAATGTTTGTCTCACTATGTCTGTTCCGCCTCTATATTCCAATATGTTTGTGTGTGTTTGTCTCACTATGTCTGTTCCGCCTCTATATTCCAATATGTTTGCGTGAGTTTGTTTCACTATGTCTGTTCCGCCTCTATATTCCAATATGTTTGTGTGTGTTTGTCTCACTATGTCTGTTCCGCCTCTATATTCCAATATGTTTGTGTGTGTTTGTCTCACTATGTCTGTTCCGCCTCTATATTCCAATAAGTTTGTGTGAGTTTGTCTCACTATGTCTGTTCCGCCTCTATATTCCAATATGTTTATGTGTTTGTCTCACTGTGTCTGTTCCGCCTCTATATTCCAATATGTTTGTGTGTTTGTCTCACTATGTCTGTTCCGCCTCTATATTCCAATATGTTTGTGTGTGTTTGTCTCACTATGTCTGTTCCGCCTCTATATTCCAATAAGTTTGTGTGAGTTTGTCTCACTATGTCTGTTCCGCCTCTATATTCCAATAAGTTTGTGTGAGTTTGTCTCACTATGTCTGTTCCGCCTCTATATTCCAATATGTTTGTGTGTTTGTCTCACTGTGTCTGTTCCGCCTCTATATTCCAATAAGTTTGTGTGTTTGTCATACTATGTCTGTTCCGCCTCTATATTCCAATAAGTTTGTGTGAGTTTGTCTCACTATGTCTGTTCCGCCTCTATATTCCAATAAGTTTGTGCGAGTTTGTCTCACTATGTCTGTTCCGCCCCTATATTCCAATATGTTTGTGTGTTTGTCTCACTATGTCTGTTCCGCCTCTATATTCCAATATGTTTGTGTGAGTTTGTCTCACTATGTCTGTTCCGCCTCTATATTCCAATAAGTTTGTGTGAGTTTGTCTCACTATGTCTGTTCCGCCTCTATATTCCAATATGTTTGTGTGTTTGTCTCACTGTGTCTGTTCCGCCTCTATATTCCAATATGTTTGTTTCTCTCTCTCCCCCTCCCTCCTTCTCTCTCAGTCTCTCTGTCACTTTCGTTCTGAAGTTTTTATCTCGCTTTTCATTATTAGTCCTGCCACTGTTAATTATCTGTGACATCTAATTTTGGGATGTCTTTATAACTTGAGAGAAACAGAGACAGGGAGGGGTACGGGTGAAGAGGGAGAAAACTAGAGACTGAAAAGTGACACAGAGAAACAGAGAGAGAGAGGGGGGAGGGAGAGAAGGAGACAGAGACAAAGCAGAGAGAAAGTAGACAGACAAATAGCCAGAGAAATGGATAGACAGAGAGAACACAGTAATTACTTACACACTCGTCCAGAACAAAGAATCGGACTTGATCCAACAATAACTTCTGTGTCGAGATCAAATCCTCCAGGCGGCCAGGGGTAGCCACCACAATGTCAACCTGTGCACACAAGCAGAGAAAACATACAATCGGTCAAAGTCAATCATAATAACAGCACTATTCTGCTGCTTCTTCTTCTGTTTCTTCCGCCGCTACCGCTACTACTAATACTACTTCCGACTGCTAGGTGATGGTGATCACGTCGACGATCCAAGACAACCAAAATAATTATGATTTACGCATCTCTGCTACACTCATTTTCAACGTTATTAAATAAAGGCAGGTGGGGGCGGGCGCGCACACACACACCGCTTCCCCCATATATACAAGCAACTCACACACACGTACATATAGCAAGTTCCTCTCCCCCGGGACCACACACATATGTATACGAGAACTTCTCCCCCCCCCCCCTTTTTCCCCACACAGAACAACCCCTTTCTACACACACACACACACACACACACACACACACACAGAGAACAACCTTTTCCCACGCA